>JABXWE010004533.1:0-44521 GCA_014611495.1 Limonius californicus | reverse complement strand
CATAAAGTACTAGTAACGGGAACGCGTTATTTTTTTTTTTGTAACGAGTAACGTATTAGACGTGACTTTGACGTTACTATTAATTGTTTCCTTTATTTAAAAAAATCATTAAATTTAAATCGATTTATTGGTGTAAACTGTAAACAAAATATTTTTTAACAACCTACAAAATGCAGTACCTAACCTATACATACACAGTTAAAATTTTACGATGTTTTGCGAATTCATAAAGTTCAGAAAATTGATCTGCCAGATGCCGTCTAATAAGAAGGACGTGGTCATAAACTGTAAGACATAAAGATTATATGTAACATTTCAAACTGTAGTTTAACAAAGATTTTATGTAATATGCATTTCAAACTGTTGTTTTATTATATTTACAATTTATTTCTAATTTCAAGTTCTAGTACTCGTCAAACCAAAGTAAAAAAAACTTCAAAAAAAAAATAATTCAAAAAAAATTTTTTAATTAACATTCACAGTAAACAAAATTTCAAAGAATAAGAGTAATTAAATAAAATTTAAAAAAAGTTAAGTAACGTCTATAGTAACGCGTTACTTGCGAAAGTAACTTGTAACGAGAACGCGTTACTTTTGAAAATAAGTAACGTGTGACGGGAACGCGTTACTTTTATTAGTGATTAACGTGTAACGGGAACGCGTTATTTTTTAAAAGTAACGTTCCAATCACTGACAAAATGTCACCAACGACCCGCGTTCTGCAGAGACACACTGTCCCACTTGCTTTTTTCCCATAGCTGCTATTACCTTGGGAGCTTGAAGCACTGTAGTTATGCCCGTTTCGTCTATATTTAAAATATGGTCACCGTCAAATAAATATTTTTGTAAAACTTTAACGTAGTTTTCAAAAAATTGTTCTACATTTGTTTTATTAAAAGATGTTGCTCTAGACAGACTCGTATTTTCCGGTTTTCTTAATGAAAGGTTTGGGTGCCGTTTCATATAAAATTTCATCCAGTCGATCTCACTCGTACCATGTTCCTTCCAGGTTGGGGGATATTTTATATTTAATTTATTTGCGAACTCGTATGCCAAAATTCTAACATTTTTATAAGTTAGTCTAAAGTGCACTTCTGAACAAGTCAGCAAATACTGTTCTAGCTCATTCTCTTCTGTTTCTGTGAACACTTGCCTAGCCAAATATTTTGGTTTCTTGTTAACGTTCTCTTCCTCGAAATCTTCATTACCAGAGTCAGAATTTTGATCAGATTGTTTTGACGCTGCGATCCGATCATACAAAGTAGATTTTTTGAAATTAAAATTTAATGCTGCTCTTCTTAAAGATACTTTTTGTTTAATCACCTGGTCGACGACTAGCTTAATGGACTCCTCTGATATATTACATCGATCCGTTTTCCTTTTGTACGTGCGAACCATTTTTTTTCTAAAGCAATGGTTCAGCATTAATTACATGAAGTATAAATTGTATACCTATAATAGTAGATAGTATTAAGAGTAGTAGGTATAAAAAAAAAACTGATAATAAAGGTTTTTATCGAAAAATTGCAACAGTTCTATCACCTTACAACAGCAATGATGAAATCATCGAAAATTAATTGAAAAACTTAAGATTAAAGCAAAATAACAGGTGACCCGTTTATTTTGCACCTGAGTGTATAATAAATTATACTGTATAATGGTATACTGAATACAAAATAATTTTGTTTATTGTATAAATTGTTTAGGCAGCTTCGGAAAGATAATGCGGGGACAGTTCGGATGTGCCCCGTTGTTACTGTCCGAATCTGTCGAAGCACAAGATAATTTACAAGAACTTGTTTCTAAAGTAATGTTTCCTAACAAAACTTTCATACACTTGTAGTTACTGTTACAATCGGTAAAATATTAAATGCTTACCCAGTGTTATCAGGCAAATCTCGATGTGCTTATGAGTAACTGTCTGTAAACTATAACAAAACACTCAAAAACAGGACGTCTTTCATTACAACCGAAGCAACGCAATAACGGTCACCAAACTTTA
The DNA here is from genome assembly GCA_014611495.1 of Limonius californicus. NCBI lineage: Eukaryota > Metazoa > Arthropoda > Insecta > Coleoptera > Elateridae > Limonius > Limonius californicus. Next base: position 42,519 of record JABXWE010004533.1, on the reverse strand, counting down.
TGTGATAAATAGGATCGCTTATGCCATCTGTTTAGAATTTTTTCAGATTTTTAAATACATTATAAAGCGACAATTTGAATATGTCCAAATGTGCCCCTTGTCCGAACTAACCCCCCTCTCCCCTACTCTTGGCATTAATTCGTTGAACCGCCAATACATATCGTGTTGACACTTTATGTAGTAAACGTGTGGAGATATTTCACAAAAAATTAAAAAGTCTGGAAGTTTGTACAACTGTATAGCCCTTAGAAAATTTTCTTTAAAAATTATACGTTTGTCTGTTGGGTGGCTACCAAATCGGTTAAAGAATAAAGATTTAGTCGAAAGCTTGTGTGGTGGTGCATGATTTGTTTGATTAATAATTACAGGTTATGCAAACGCTAAAATTTACAAGTGTGATAATCCCAAGTGCCCTCGTCCAGCCTGCTATATTTCCGGGGGATCTTCCAAGGACGACTCATTTCCATGCTTACGTCCAAATTGCTCAGGTCGATTCCAGTTGGTGCGACATGTAAGTTTTGTTGATTGTCCTGGTCACGACATTCTTATGGCGACTATGTTGAACGGAGCCGCTGTTATGGACGCTGCACTTCTTTTAATAGCTGGTAAGTAGTGTAGTTCAGGTTTCTTTTTACCGGACTTTTTGTTATTGATTGACACAAATATTTCAACCGACTTATTTAACATATGTACTAAGTCTATTTATTAGCTGTAAAACGGGGTATTATTATAATTATTTAATTTTGGATGTTTCTCTTGCAATCGAATTGAAATTAAATAAATATTTTCTTAACCTAAAATAATAGTAATAATAATTTAACTTTGTCTTACTAATTTAATTTTAAATTAGGCTTGTGGGTGGGTCACTTGACTTCTCCTCAGTTTGGTGTATAAAAAATAACCTGAAACTATTTGTATTCTATGCAGTAAACGTAGACCAGATGCGATCGTCAAGATGCACATTTTTTACTACGCCAATTCTTTTTAACATGTCTTACATATTGTCCAATGTATACCAGTCAAAGGGATAAGCAAAATCAGGGGTGAAACCCAAATAAGTTCTGCTTTACACCAAGCTGAGGTGTGATGTCAACTGCACAAGTTTTATTATCTTGATCTAATTTTTACCTTACCCTAAAATAACAATAGCATAACTAACCTATAGAACGGTGAGAGTGTAGTACAGGTTCTTATGGACTACGCAAACCTTTTGAAATTTGACCGTAAAACTTGCCAAATGTGGCGCCTGAACGGCAGTGTAAGTTTAAATTAAGCAAATCCAGGCGTTCTCAAAAGATATCGCAATTATAACCGCAACTTTGGAAAGATACGTTACATTCAGTATAGGGGAGCAGGATCTAACGTATTAGAATTATATACATTTATGCCCCTTAATTTCCAATTTTTAAAGTTCGGGTAAACAATTTTGGAAAAAAATCGTATCATTTTTACTTCTTTACTCCTTAAACTTCGTCACTTCCAGCAGTGGGTATTTCCAATTAGAACCGCTTTTAGTTGATTGTGATTACTCAAATACTAACCACAAAATCACAAATATAAATAATTAATTTTTGAACGCTAAATACTAAGAGGGTAGGTATAGATGAGAAATTGTAAAAGAAACCATTTACCTATTCCTTCTAAAGAATTACAAGTAATTGTTTGCCACGTTTGCTTGTGGTAAAATTTGTTTAACTAAAGTTGTGTAATAGTGGCTTCTACAGCCTTAATTGAACTCCATTAAGCCGACGATTTGTTTCTGCATTAATTAAATTTAATATGTAGTATAATAAAACTACCGAGCAAAAACTATTAATTTTCTTGTGGTTTTATGTATGATATTCATTGGGTAGTTTGCGAACCACTGGCAAAGGAGGTAACTTTTAATAGTAGTTATCATCTATAGCGGTATTTGTTCTTGTGTTGAGACGCTAAAGAATCTGTAAAAGTTAACAAAACGGAAATAAAACTAGGAATCAACTTTCATTTACAACAAAAGGCGAATTACGTTACGATTGACATGTGCTTGGCATCTTCATAGCAATATTAAATAGAAGTTTTGTAACACTGATGTCCATAAGACCCTGTACTACACTCTCACCGCGAGACGCTCTATTGGTTTGCATTAGTGACATTCCCACCTTCTCTCTGGTACACATACAAACGCATGTGGTTTAAAGTTTGGTGTATGAAATACAAACTGTTTGGGATTATGTTTCTGCTTTGATAATAAAAGTAGAACAGATACGCGACAAAAATCTCAAAATACAGAACCCTATCATATTAGTATATCTTGGTTTGTTTCTACACTTGAATTTATTTACAATATGAATCAAGTTTTCTATTTCAAGGAATACTGCGATTTAACTGAAAGTTTCAGAAACTCCAACGGCACTTTAACTAATTTCAATTAAGAATTTCAACATAAACCAACGGCATTCGTAATCTCAAAAAGGACAGTAAAGGCTATTTTAAAAAGATTAATTCTAATGATGTGGTTTGCTTTTTTCTTTATATTTAATAAAATTATATGAATACAAACGAAAATGATGGCAATAGAAAAATTGGACAAATTAATTTCTATTTCCAAAAAGAAACTAGAAAAAGTTAATATATATAGTCTTAAAAAAAGAACTAACAACTATGTTGAAACAGTTAAGAATACATTTTTTTAACAATTGAACCTGCTTTTGAGGTTATATCAAAAAATAATTTCAGTCACTCTCGCAAACTTTACATCGCACGTTCCAAATGACAGTATCAAAACTGCACTGACAGTGATATCAGAACAAATTCTGAGCCAGTGCGATTCAAAAGCTCTGAGCAGATATCATTGTCAAACTAGGGAGTGGAACAAACCATATATATTATATACACACCTAGTTTTACCGTGAAGTAATTTGACCAATGGTTTTACATCTTGTTTGGATCTGATTAGAAAATTGTACTCTGCTTAATGTCCTTCATATTTTCACATAACAGGTAATGAATCTTGCCCACAACCACAAACAAGTGAACATCTAGCGGCTATAGAAATTATGAAGTTAAAGAATATACTTATTCTTCAAAATAAAATTGATTTGGTAAAAGAGGGACAAGCGAAGGAGCAGCACGAGCAAATAGCAAAGTTTGTTCAAGGCACTGTAGCAGAGGGGGCTCCAATTATTCCAATATCTGCTCAACTGAAGTACAACATTGAAGTAAGTACCATGTAATATAGTAACAGTTGGTTATTGGTATAATATCTGCCGTAATATAAGCATCCAGTAATTTTCTGCTTTATGGTAAAAATAAGGAAATAAGCTATTCCGGGATTTTCATGAACTTGATAAATTTCACCTAATCTGACAACCCTTAATGTTCTTCTAGACCATGTGAAATGTATAATCAACCGTCTTTGGTAACAACATAACAAAACATTTGTTTGGTTGCTTGGTTTGTAGAACTAAACAGCTGAGATGAGTGGTAGGAATACGAAATCAACTCATAAATAAGCGTATGGAATGCGTAGACACAATTCCTTGCAAATACAGACATCTCTTTCTCTCTTCAGCAACCTCTTAGAATCCACTGCTGGATGTAGATCCTCCCCTGAGTCTTCCACTCTTGTCTATTTTGGGCTAGTTGGTGCCAGTTTCGTCCTGTCATTGTTTTAATATCATCTATCCAGCGTTTCTTTTGTGCTCTCGTGACCTGCTCTGGTCGCGATACAGAGAGGAATCTTGTCCTAGTCCCTAAAGCCTACCCATTCCATATTTAACCATGCCTATATCGTCACCCTCTACCAATTTGTAGCGGTCAGCGTGGTAGAGTATGGCCAAATACCCCCAATGAGTTTTAAAACGAACGGAACAAATACAGACGTAATGTTAATTAAATAATAAAATCCTTGTTGGTTATACATTTCTCAAAAGCATTTAATTCGTATATGCTGTTATTTATTACTATGTACATGGCATAAGTGTAAATGTTAATTTTACAACGTTCATTATTAGAATGAGACCGAAAAAATATTGATCTTTATATTAAGCCTTCTTGTACTATGAGTGAATTAAGTTTTTTCAATCGCTTGCATAATTTGTTTTCCGTTGCTGCAATGGTCACACAACAGACATAAACCTTTTTCGCTTATACATGGTTAGAGAATTTTGGCAAATTTGAACTTCGCATAACGGTGTATTTCTCAGTGGCGGCTCGTGAGTTAAGAAAGAGGATGGGCACAAGAAAAAACTTACCTATTTTTTGTACATAAAATCCATTCTCCTATTTTTCATGCTGGAAAAGACGTCTATGACTTTGTTGTCAAAATCCGGGATAGACTGGACGAACTTCTTTTCTATTGATAGGACCGCCAATGCGTTCGTTCAGTCGATCTTTTTGCACACAATTAACTTCCATCATTGAAAAAACGTCACTTTCGTCTTTGAATTCAAACGCGCGATTGCGCGAAAACACAAAACACCGCGGTCGAAATTCAGACGTTTTTACTTTAAATGGGGAACAATCTGCTCGGTGCCCCATTCGTCTGGTATATCGCGTATAGCGAAGATAACCGATAGCCAACCGAATCACCTCTGCATGGGGACCAAATCAGAGCGTGCCCCGGAAAATAGTTTTAAGGCTGTTAGCCGCGCTTGTGGTGCGGAAGGAAAATTTGATTTTATTATTATCGTGATCCTCGTTTGTACCGCTTGCGCAGTGTCGAGGCGGTGTGGGGCAAGGCTAAGCTAGTTTGTTTGATACCATCGTTAAAATAATGAAATTAAAATAATGCACTGAATTACATGCGAATTTCTTTCTGTGTTTATCTTGGTGGTTGGGTGGGCACGTGCCCTTGTGCCCTTTAGTACAAGCCGCCACTGGTATTTTTGAACTTTTGTGTGTGGAAAACAGTAGTAATCAATTTTGTGAATCCCGCTATTCATATATGCAAAATCATTTAGAAATCCCATTAGCTTTCTTTTTTCAACTGATTGTTACACTTGCCGAGATATTGCAGTTCAATCAAAATTTAGTTTCTCGTAATTATTATAAAAATAAAATTTTGTTTGGCACTATAGGAGACTTCATGGGAAGGTTTTATGCGGGTTACCTAAACTTGTAAATGCTGATTGTGCAAAGTTTGTAGATGGTTTAAATTAGACTATTAGCCCAAAACCCAATCGTATACACAAATGGTGTCTGAAGTACCGTAAACACCTTTTAAAAATAAATGATCGGTTTTAAAACCACTCAAACGGGAGCTAAAATAAATGTAAACTCTCAGATTTATTTTATTTCTAAAAATCAAAATTGATGAGAATAGTCGTAGGAAAAAAATTTCCATCAAAGGAAGAAAATAGTCGCCACTGTGTGAGAAAATGCGCATTGTAAATGTCCCCAAACAACGTTTTTATCTTGATGGATAACTGAAGTAACAAATTTGTATATTCAAATTACATATATTAATTTTGATTAACTAACCTTTGAAAATTATCAGCAAGACAGAATTGACAGTTTGGCATGCCCTACCCCTTTTGTAGGGTCTTTTTTAACAGTTTTGTTAGTCTTCTTCTTCTTAGCGGTGCCGTCTTCATCATTGAAGGTTGGCAACAATTTGGGCAAAATCGTTTCTGTTCTTGGCTGTTCTTATTAGCGAATTGCTGTTCATTCCTGTCCAATCTCGAATGTTCTTGAGCCACGAGTACTTCCTTCTACCTGGACCTCTCTTCCCTTCCATTTTTCCTTCCAAAAGTAGTTGTAAAAGTTCGTATTTGTTGTTACGGTAAACGTGTCCAAGGTAAGACGGTTTTCGTTTTTTTTTACCGTACCTAATAGTTCTCTGTCCCTTCCCATTCTTCTTAATACTTGTTCGATTGTTACATAATCCATCCATGATATACGAAGCATGCGTCGGAATATTCAGAACTCAAATGCCTGTAGTTTCTTTTCTATATTCTTTCTCATAGTCCATGTCTCTACACCGTAGAACAACGTTGAATATATATAACATTGAACGAAACGGTAACGTGTGTTAAGGTTCAGGCTACTATTTGTTAACAACTTCTGCATGTTCATGAAGGTCGTTCTCGCTGTCTATTCGAGTTCGTACCTCTAAGCAGGGTCTTAGTCTTCTGTTAGCCAGCATCCAAGATATTTAAGTCTAAGAACTCTTTCAATGCGTGTGCCGTCTACTACAATATCGGCTAGGGCATTCGGATTTTTACTAAATATCATTATCTTTGTTTTTCTGATGTTTAATTTTAAACCTACGGCCTCTCCTTCCGCTACGATTGCATCCATTAAACGTTGTAATCCTTCTGGACTATCCGAAAACACTACCGCGTCGTCCGCATATCTCAGGTTGTTTAATATTTTGCCGTTAACTTTAATCAGTGATTGGAACGGTACTTTTAAAAAATAACGCGTTCCCGTTACACGTTAATCACTAATAAAAGTAACGCGTTGCCGTCACACGTTACTTATTTTCAAAAGTAACGCGTTACCTGTAACGCCGTTACTTTTAACGCGTTACTTCCAATCACTGACTTTAATGCCGTCATTAGTGTCTTGTAGTGCCCTCTGAAAGATTTCCTCTAAATATATATTAAAAAGGAGAGTGACAGGACGCATCCCTGCCGCACTCCCTTTTTTATTAAGGTGTTTTCCGAGCTCTTGTCTTCGGTTCTCACTGTTGCAGTTTGTTGCCAATATAAATTTCGAATTAAGTTTACATCTTTTTCGTCTAGTCCTTTTGATTGTAATATTTTAATTAATGTGTTGTGTTTGACATTGTCGAAAGCCTTTTGATAATCGATGAAACACGCGTACACATCTTTTTGCTGATCTCTACATTTTTGTAGTAAGATGCTGAGACTATAAAGTGCTTCGCGTGTTCCCATTCCTTGTCGGAAGCCGAACTGTGAATCGTCGAGATCGGCCTCGCAAAAGAGCTTTAACACATTACTCATTAGAGTAATCAGTCTAAACTGATCGCATTTGTTAGCATTTGCTGTTTTTGGTATGGGAATGAAAATTGACTCCAACCAGTCACTGGGCAAGACCCCTGTTCTGTATATAGTATTAAAATGTTGTACACATATTCCGATGTTATCTTCTACGAGTTTAAGGACATCTCCATATACTCCGTCTGGCCCCGCTGCTTTTCCTTTTTTTGTGGTCTTGAGTGGTCTGATTACTTCTGATTTTATAATATCTGGTCCATGACCGGATGAGCCAAGTTCTTCCTCTTCTATTCTTTCATCACTACACATCTCTTCTATATACTCCTTCCATGCCTCTTTTAGTTCTAATTCAGTCATGATAAGTTGATTTTGCTTATTCAATAGCTTGTTATGTGGTCTTCTATTGAATTTTCCGCAAGTCTTTCTGACCATCTTGTGCACATTGAAGTTATCATGTTTCCCTTGTGCTTCTTCTATTACGTTGCACCTCTCGTTCATCCAATATTCTTTAGCTTCTCGAATATTTCTTTGAATTAATCGTTGTACTTGTTTGTATCTTTCAACGTTTATATTTTTATATGTTCTTCTTTCCTCCATTAAGTTTAATATTTCTGCCGTGATCCACGGTCTCTTTTTATTCATTATATTGTTGTTTTCTAGTATACTGTTTTGAGTAGACGTTAGAACGGTTTTTATTTTGTCCCATGTATTTTCCACTTCATTTATATTGTCTGGCGATTGATGTGCGGCCATTTCTAGCTTTTCATTTATAGTCTGTTTCGCTTTTTCTCGTGTTACGGAATCCTTCATCATTTCTAAATTTAGTTTCTTCACGATTTTCTTTTTAAGCTTTTTCAATTTTACCTTGAGTTTTCCTACTACCGGGTTGTGATCGGATCCCACGTCGGCACCAGGGTACGTTCTGACGCTGTTTAATCCATTTCTGTATCTCTTGTCTATTAGGATATAGTCCATTTGATTTCTTACAATATGGTTTTCGCTATGTTGAGGAGAAGTCCATGTGTATAGCCTCCTGGGTGGTAACTTAAACCACGTGTTGGAAACAGTCATTTTTTCCTCTTGACAGAACTGTATTAATGCTTCACCTCTGGTATTTTGCTCACCTAAGCCATATTCTCCTACTATATCCTCTACTCTGCCTCTTCCAACCTTGGCGTTAAAATCTCCCATTATGATATTGACTTCATCTTTTTTAGTCTGTTTTCTTAGTTGTTTTAATTGGGCATAAAACTGTTCTACTTCTACATCAGGTTTATCGGCTGTTGGGGCATATATCTGTATGATATTTACATTTTTGGGCTTTACTCTTATATGTAATAACATTATTCGGTCTGAAAATGGCACGAAGTTTATTACGGATTTGTTAATCTTTTTGTTCACCATAATTCCAACTCCATTCGAGTGCCTCGCCGTTACATTGCCTGCGTAATATAGAGTGTTATCATTGATTTTGCTGGTTCCATTTCCAGGCCACCTCACTTCACTTAACCTTAACTTAACTTGAATTGTTTTAAGCGGTATATATGTTACGGTCAATCGGACAATGACGACTTTGGGCGGTCATTGCTGTCTATGACCCCGTGTACAGCAGTAGCGCCACTAGCTCAGGTATAAGAATAAGCCTACCTTGCAGTTGCGCCACGAATTCAAGACATGGGGATTATAACCGGGCCGATGGAATTTTTATCTAATACCATCATAATTAGTATTAAAGAAAAATTAAATCTTCTTTGCGCTTATAAAAATTTGAATTGAATCTCAAATGGAAAGATTCGCAACCTTTTGTTGTCCTAGCCATTGAATGTGAAGAAGCTGCCAACATTTTGGGAGGGAATGGAGCTTCCTCATTTATATAATTGTCTACAACATAATCACAAAATTTTATTACCCTGGGATCATTTGGTAAGTTTTCTGCAAAATCTGTGGCAAAGCATTCGCCTACTTCTTCGGGGTCTAAGCATGATAGACCAAAAAAGTAATATAAGTGTTTTCAATAATTGAATCAGGATCTTTATATTCATTATCAAGATTCAAGTCTTGGATTTTTCGGTACCAAGACTGACCGAGGTGAAATCTGCAACCAATGGCATGTACATCTGGCTACACTCTAACAACAGCGGCGTAAATATTTTTTTCGTAATCAACATTGATGTACGCTGACTGAAATGTTAGAGCTAAATCTATACATTTCTTCTTCTTCTTCTTTAACAGCCCTTTGCAACCCACTCCTGGGTATAGGCCTCCCCTTTCTTCTTCCTTTTCTCCCTGTCTTGCGCCAGTTGCAACCATCTACTGCCTGCTGTTTCTTTTAAATCATCGTGCCATCGTCTTGGCGGTCTGCCCACGCTGCGTTTGTTTAAGCGTGGCCTCCATTGTAGAACGCGTTTTGACCATCTGGAGTCGTCTTGTCGTGCGATATGCCCGGCCCAGTTCCATTTCTGCTTTGCAATATATTCTATGACGTCTTTTACCTTTGTTCTTTTCCTAATAGCTTCGTTTGGAATATGGTCTCTCAGGCTTACTCCCAGCATCAATCTTTCTATGGCTCGTTGAGTTACTCTAAGTTTTTTTAGCAGATTTGATGGTTAGTGCCATAGTTTCCATTGCATAAGTCATAACCGGTAAAACGCAAGTATTAAACACTTTTTTCTTTAAATTTATTGGTATTTTTTGAATTTTTAGTACATGCCCTAGTTTTCCGACTGCTGCCCAGGTCATTCTTATGCGTCTACTTATTTCTGCGGTCTGATTTTCCTTGCCGAGTGTGACTTGTGTCCAAGGTAGATATATTCGTCTGTTCTGTTTATTGTATCGTTGTTCACTGAGATGATTACATCTTCTGGGGTCATTATTTTGGTCTTATTCAGATTCATCTGTAGGCCGCATTCAGCTGATCTCGCCTCAAGTTCGCATAACATTCCCTGCAGTTCCTCGATGTCTTGGCTAAAGAGTACAATATCGTCGGCAAAGCGGAGATGACTTAAATATCTGCCGTCAATTTTTTTTTCCCTATACATTTACTTCTTATTAATTCAAATAGTTTTTCATATTTGTACGTTGTTTTACTTGGCAAAAGACCAAAAACTAAAGGAATGTAATGACCATTTTTATAACCATGTATAGTGAAAAGCTGCGTGAAAAATTTTGTACAAAATTCAAAAGTACCGTCCATATAAACGGTATCAATTGATGATAAAAAAATGCAGATTTGTATAGCAAGAAAATACAATAATTTCATTTGCACAATCGACGGTTAGCACAAACTTTTCTCCTCTGCTGGCCTGAGGGCTCAGGTCCTCTAGCTTCTGAAAAACATCCGTGTGGTTTTTTGGAAAAGGCGGTAAAATAGATGTAAATATTTTCGCGAACACTTGCCACATCTGTTGACGTTATTTCAGCAAATTTGCTAGAATTAAGTTCAATATGAATGATCTGGAAGAAAATAGGAAATGCAATTATTTTTTTGTACATTATCCGTTTGCAAGCAACTGTACATATATACACAATATACAAGATGCATTTAGGATCAAATCAGCGCTCTAGTTATTATAGTAAAGATGAGTTTTTATACATACCTTGGATGGTCTTCCTGTCACATCTTCAAGAGCTTTTCTTTTGGCACTATTCCTGACTGCTTGCCGGTTTATATTATCGTTCGTATCGTGGTTGTGATTTATGTAACTTTCGAAAATATTTTTATCTTTGCCGACTGTATACCTTCGAATCACTTTTTATTGGTACACCGCCAACGCACTTTTCCACAGGCAGATTCATGCACTTTCCGAAATGTAAAATTATCCATTACTATTAGTTATTTACCTTTTTCACTTATCATACATTTTCCTTCCATTGTAAACTAAAGACGGCTTACTTTTGAGAAAATCAGAAGATAACTAAATTTCAAATCTACATAACCATCCCTTTATAAACCAAAAATATCAAGAAAAACATTTTTAAACTAATCGATAGTTAAATAGTCATTACAGATAGGATAATATAATGTAAATTACTTACTGGCGCAGTTGCATTATGGAGCTAATCGTCTCCTTGACGACCCGTAGGATTAAGTCCAGGTAAGTGGCGCAACTGCATTACGCCCCAATGACCAATTTGACTGGTCAATGTCAAGATTGCCCGGCAATTGTTGTTTTGTCAATTCTCAGTGGTCAATCTGCGGAATATTTCAACACTTATAACTTTAAGCGGACAGTGATGTTAATAGCAAATACACAACCAATGTATATCAACGAATTACTTATTGAAGCATGATAAGCTATTACGGTATTTTGAGTTGCTGTGCATTAGCACTTGTTGGTAGCACATTTTGCTTTGCAATGACACATTTATAGCGTTATCTGCCGGTAAGGGATATTTTTGACACAATTCCACGAATAGGTGCTACATTCATGAGATTTAACGGCTGTCATAATAACCAACTTTTGCCTTACTACAGAAAACTGGTTTCTTATGTACAAATACTTTAACGTTCCTTCTGCCTCTGGTGCCTAGTCTGTAAAAATCTCAGTTGACAATAGCTGGTCCGAACTTTCTATTTGACATTTTCATTTTTTTTTTTGAACGTGCGAGCTTCGATACTTTCAGACTAGAGACATAGTGTACAAACTATTTCAGTTATATCATTCTCTCCCCTAGTTATGCTGCACATTATACGCAAATATATGTACTTGGTTGCTGTTTTAGAACACACATAAGAATTACTTCTATTGATGATTCTGCTTGATCTTTCATGTTACTACCTTCATAATTGTTGGAACATTCACTGGTTAATTTATTAAGATTTTCTTTAGTTTCAAGATTTTCTATAACTGCAGGTGAAAATTATGTTGGATGCAAATGCTTAACAAAACTATCAGCTGTACAACGTAAGCAATACAATGTTCTTAACATTGGCCAACAGCGAACGGGCAATGTTGTCAATAGCTATCCTATGTGGTTAATTTCACACTGGTATATTTTAATTACAAAATTTTCCAATATAGACGGCCAATGATGAGAATGCACAGACCTGGTAGCCAGCAGAGAGAAATGGAGAACCGTAGTAAAAAAATAACGGATCAAAGCCATTGATCGCTATTCTCCTCCGCGGAGAAGGCATGAGAGGAGGGAGACAAACTAAGTAGTTATCAAACAAACAAAGTTTCCGTTTTTGTATCTGGCGTATAAGACGGTCCCAGATTTTGAGGTTTTCCAGGGTCGTCTTATGTGCTGGTAGGCATTAGCAGCCATATTATCAGGTCAATATGGAGTCATTGGTCTTGAATATGGGCGCTATCTTGATTTTGTTTTCATTGTAATATGAGTCGCTAGAAATACTTTCGAAAAGCTTAATTTTTGTCTTATCATCTGCCCCTATAAAAGAGAAATAGCGCCAAAATCTAATACTATTAATTATGATTTATTCATTACATAAAGTAATAAAAGATGGTTGCATACATTTAATTTTAGTACGAGGTGTGTTCAATTGAAACCCACCCTTGCTTTATACAAAATTTATTTAAGTATTTAATTACAAATAATTGCCGTCACAGTTAAGGCTCCTATCCCATTGTTTTACTAACCGACGTATACCCTGCTCATAGAATTCTTGTGGCTGCTGGTTGAATAAGTCTTCCACAGCTATCTGTACTTCTGCAGCCTTCTAACGCGTTCAAAAATATGGAAATCGCAAGGCGATAGATCCGGGCTATAGGGTGGACGCCCTAAAACTCCCCACTTCTTCGTTGAAGATTTTCTTTTACCACATTAGCAACATGAGGCCTAGCATTGTCGTGCAGCAAAATGACCCCGCGCGTAAGATTTTCTAGACGTTTTCGTCTTATTACTTGATGAAGCTTGTTCAAAGTTTCATTGTACAGATTTAGGTTGACATTTACTCCAGGTTCCTTAAACTCTATCAACAAGGGCCCTTCATGGTCGAAAAAAATGTTATCATTGTACCTTGCCTGCAGAAGGTTGTGCTTTAAACTTCTTCGGTGGTGGCGAACTTGAATGTTTCCATTGCATCGACGATAACTTACTGAATGGCTACTAGTAGCGGCACCAAGTTTCGTAACCAGCAACTATTGACTGAAGAAAGTCATCACCATTTGCCTATAGTCTGTGAGGTGTTGCAGAGATAAGCCCATTTGCAAGCATTTTTGTTCATTAGACAAGAGGCGAGGAATCCATAGCGAATAAACTTTGTTGTAACCCAGACTACGGACAGTACTATGGACATATCCTACACTCGCTTCAACAATTTCTGAAATTTCGCTAATGTAAATTCGACGACTTTCTCTAATAAGGCCTTCCACACATGCCATATTGTTTTCTGTTAATGCAGTACACCGCGCACCTGGTCGCGGCTCATCCATAGTCCCCCTTTTTCCATTCTTAAATTTTCGGTACCATTCCTTCATAGTTGGGTACGCAATACATGTATTTCCATACACTGCTTATATTCGCGTATGAATCTGCAATGGCTGCACACCCTCAGCGCACATAAATTGTAGGACCGCACGCTGATCAAACTTGGACGGATTTTCAACAACAAACGCCATTTTAAAATCGAAGTTTTAAAAGTCAGAATCAAATTCAAACGCCAGAAACTTATTAATGTGTTGCTTACAAAGACTACTAACATTAACAAACGTCATTTGAATTATTGCATTTGTTTTCAAGTCTAAGTTGATCAAAGATGGGGATATTTTTCCCTGCTGTGGCAATTATTTAGTATTATTTTTTGCATTTACTCTTTTTTGTCATAGTATATGTATTCGTACTGTAAGCAGTATATTCCTGTAACTATTTAATATAACTGATATCTATTTTTTTATTTGAGTAAGATCCTTTCTGCAAGACGTAAATTCAGGGGCCTCAGATGAGTTTTTACATGGGTATAATATCAATGCATTTCCAGTACGCCGCTGTCTGAAAGTTATGATGAAATAAAGATGAGAATGTCATTTTCTACACATTTTCAGTTGTAAGTAGTAATAGCGGAGGAAGAGGAAATTGTAGAAAATGCATAAAATAATATAAAAGCAGTAAAATTGTCGTAGAGTTCGGAAAAACGTATATGTCAGTAGTGATGGATGTCTATCGTTAAGAGTTTCCATCGGTTGATATGAATATGATATTGCACCATGTGGCACCAGCAATTCTCTTTCTTCGCGGGAACTTTTAAATATATTATTAGGTACCCGCAGCTACTTTGCGTCAAACCATCTTTGAAATGACGTTCTTCGAGGGGCACTCCAGAAACGAAAATTAGATTTCTGCTTCTTGTTTTTACACGGAATGATTCGTCTAAATAAAAGATGCTTTTAATTCACTTACCCCGCAAACATTTCCCGCTCTTACTCGCGTTTAAAAATTCATAACTTATTCGGATACTTGGTGCATTTCATCGAGAAGAATGTTTCATATTTGCGAAGCATGTGGAGTAGGTATAAGCGATGTAAAGCGATATAATTGTTGTTGGACGTAACATTACATTCGCTTTATCTTTACTCTACTTGTATTGTGTTTAAATGGTAAACTTAACATTAAACGCTGCATGCCGCTCTAAACCATATTCTTATCATGTTTGTTTTGTTCTCATACCGTATTATTCGCATTCCTGGTGCGATACTACATTAGCCTTACTTAGTTGAGTCATTTGTTCCCGGCGAAAGGAGATAAATTCATTTGAATACTTCATTTTAATTTTGTCACGTTCCTGACTAATTGTTAGCTGTGAATTAAATTATAAATGTCCGTTTTTTACAGCGTGGATGAGCAATTCATATTTTGTGTCCCCGCTGCTATCCTCCTTATTAGTTGCTTCGCTGCCTTTCTGGCGCTGCGCGGGCGAACAAAATTAAGTAAAATTTTACGTGCCGCGTAAAATATTAATTTTGGACATTATTACTTATTTACCTAAGCATATTTTCATTTAACTTTCGATGCAATTTCGCTTCCTTCTACAACCTACCTTATCAAGCCCGTCGTGTTTTTATGCCTCGACATTAAAAGATCAATTTTGATTACTTTGCCGTAACTTTGCCCTTGCTTTATTTATAAGTAAGTGAAACTGCGACCTGTCAGAATTTTTCTGCTTCTGCGTTCACGCAGCGCGATTAACCTGCGAAAGGAAAAGAAATGGGGCGATCATAATTTGACGGATGGTCGACATGAAGTTGAACAAACAGCGTCTTTAAATATTTGCTTAGGTCGTTTTGAAATGCATTTTCGCTTTGGGCGACAGAGGAATATGATATCAAACCTTACGTTTCAGAATTCTAAGTTTTAGTTTTATCTTTGAGAAAACTAGCGACTTCAAGTAAGTATCTATTTCTATTCTTTTAAAATATACGAGTAATCACTTGGTTTAACAGTTTAAGATGTTTACGTTTTTAAATTTGGAAACTACGAAACAGAAGTTTCTTTAAAAAGTTCACTAATAGTGTACATAACTATAAGTTTATGTCCAAAAAATAAGAAAGTGTAGCAATATTTAGTATCATGTATCAGATTTATGTATTTGTTCTTTGTGTTTCCGAAAGTTTCCACCATATTCGGGAGGGTGCTAGATGGCACTGGAAAAATCCATTTTGCTTTACATAATCAGCGGACGGCGATGAGATTAGTCATCATTTCAAACTTGTGTGCTGTACTGCTGACTGTGCGTTGACTGCAATAAATCGGAGGATGGATACATTTTTAAAACGGTCATTAAATCGCCCGCGCCTGGCAGTGACAAGCAGAGAAAGAAAAATAGATTGTACGGCGATGAATATTTAAAATATGGTTTTACTTTAATTTCCCAGAAACCACAGTGCGTATTTTGTCGAGAAATGTTGCCAAAACAAACTATTAAGACATCAATGCTATTTCGACATTTAAATACCAAACATCCAGACATAAAAGAAAAGTCTGTGGAATTCTTTGAAAGGAAGCTACACTCCCTCCACAAGGAAGCAAGCCATTTTTACATTCGCAACGACTACTGATGAAAAAGCACCACCATCAAGTTATCGAGTTGCATTTCGCGTTGCAATTGCTGAAGATTTTACCAGCAGGTGTTGAAATGGTGCAAATAATGGTCGGTGAAAAAGAGGCTAACAAGCTACATCCCTGTCTAATAATATTATCCAAAGAAGAATAAGTGACATGGCAGAAGATATTCGAAAACAAGTTGTAGAAATTATTAAGAAGTGCACGTATTTCTCACTACAGATGGTCGAATTCACGGATATTTTTAACTATGCCCAATTTACAGTATTTGTAAGGCAATACTGGGCATGGTATTACAGAAGATATTTCATTTTGTACTCCATTAGAGGACAATACCATCAGAAAGTGTTTATTCGACACTTTCATGTAAAGTACTAATAAGCACAAGATTGACTGGGCAAAATGCATTGCTATATGCAGTGATGGTGCCAAGGTTATGACAGGAATCAATGTGGTCTTATTGTCAAATTAGAAGAGAGAATGCCAAATGCTACATAGTTACACTGTTATTACATCGAGAAGCTCTTGCATCAAAATCTTTACTTTCTGAAATTGATTGTGGCTGTCCGCTATCTCCAGTCAAAGCGAATCTATTCATCGAAAACCTGGAACAAAAAGCACTAGAAACAGCTGCACACAAACCCATACTCTGGCTACGATATGTGGACGACACGTTTGTTATTTGGCAACATGGAGAGGCACACCTTAAAAACTTCCTGGACCACCCTAATAGTCTCCACCCGAAAATCAAATTCACGATGGAAGTGGAATCAGAAAACCAACTACCGTTCCTGGATGTTTTGGTCAAGAAGAAATCAGACGGTAGCCTGGGCCACACGGTGTACCGAAAACCCACTCACACAGACCGCTATCTCAACGCGGAATCACACCACCATCCAGCACAACTTCGATCAGTGGTCAAAACCCTGGTCACTCGTTCTCAACGACCCTGAAAACATAGACCAAGAAATGAAGAAACTCCGAAAAGCTCTGCGACAAAATGGCTTCAAGAACCAGACCATCAATGATACACTTAAGGCCAGCCGAGTTAAGCCACAGGATGAAAAAGAAAAACCTGCATCCAAAGCCCACCTGCCATACGTCAAAGGAACAACAGACAAAATCTCTAGAATTCTACGAAGACACAATGTGGAAACTACATTCACAACAAACAGAAAGATCAGCTCCATTCTACGAAACCCCAAAACAAGGATACCTCTGGAGAATCAAGGTGTCTACGAAATTCCTTGCCAGGGCTGCGATCAAACATACATAGGTCAAACGAATAGACGAGTCAATGTGAGAAAATAAGAACACGAAAATACCATACGAAAGAACGAGAAGACTTCATCACTGGCACAACACGTAAGCACGTCATCTCACAAAATTGCTTTCGAAAACACCAAAGTACTGGCCAACATAGGACACCTGAAATCAAGAATAATAAGGGAAGCAATAGAAATCGAGAAACACCCAAGAAACCTAAATTCTCGTGATGACACCCAAAGACTACCACCCGCTTGGAAACCGGTTCTCGCCAAAAAACAAATACACTATAGAAACCAGCAAGAAAATACAAATCCACCTCAACAAAATCAGAACGTTCCAGCCATAGCCGGTCCCGTCACACGCAACCGAGCGCGAAATCAACAAAGCGCAACCACACGGAACGGCCAAGAAGTATATATAGCTCCAGCAGAAACGAACGTCAACAGTCGTATTACAAGAAGCATCAGCAGAAAGTTATCCGACAAGACCTGAAGATGGCAAATGTGACTTTGTCGAAACGTCGTCAAGACAACCAGTCCGGTCCGTCCCCGGACCAAAAAGTTGCTACGCGGAAGAATTCCTGGAAACCAACCACAGCATACAACACCCACGGAATCCTCAAAACCAACATATATATATATGTAAATAATACTCGAGTGAGCTAAGCACGCCTGAAGTTTTTTATATTTTTCAACATTCTATACCTATTTACGATAGGGTATTTGTATTCTAGGTCCCACAAGGCAATTATCATTATACATTGTGAAAACATGAAAAATGCATTTACATTTAAAAAATCTATTAGCGAAACAGTTTATTATTCCTTATTCGCCGATATTAGATTTAAGAAAGTGCTATTACAAACCACTAATTTACATATTTGGCACACTAGCGTGCCCATCTCTAAATTGACTTCTTTTTCCAGATTTCTCAAATTTGACTTACTTTAAATTTTTTATACAACTTTACATTTTATATTTTATCAAAACCGTAGGGCCCGTTTCTGAGTAACCCGGTAGTAAACCTCAAGCCGGTCGAAAGTTTTATAGAAAAACAATTGAGTTTACGTAATGGTTTAAGAAAACTTTCGCTGCAGATGGAAGGTGACACATGTATCCATTTAGGGAACATTCAGGCCGAAAATTAATTGAAGATCAAACATATCTGTTACAAAATATGTATCAACAAGTGTTTCTGTCTGTATGGTGTATGAGGGTGGTTCAGCATTTATTTTCCCTGATATAGAAGCAAATGACTTAGACATTTGAAACAACTTATTTCTCAACATAATCCCGTAGAAGGTTAACATACTTAGTATAACGATGATGCAGAGCTTGAATGCCTTTAGAAAAAAACTCTGCTTTGCACTACAAACTACTCGTTCACAGCAGCCATCACCACGTGGGCAAGATCTGGCAAATAGGGGGGTTGTTCTAAAATTGCAAATACAGGATTGTGGATAGCAGGCATAGAAATACTGCTTCTATGAGCAGGAGCGGTGTCTTGGTAGAGCAGAACGCCGCGTTTCAATTTTCCACGCCTTTTTAACTTTATAGCTTCACAAACTTCTGGTATGAGTTTTGCGTAATAGTCTCCCATTAGTGTGTGACCACATGGTAAATAATCAACAAGAAGAACTTAGAATCCCAAAACACTGTTGCCATTACCTTTCCTGCCGATGAAGTCACATGGAACATTTGTGGGGGCGGCGAACCACGATGCCGCCATTCTATAGCCTGCCGTTTCGACTCTGGATCAAAGTGATGAATCCAGGTTTCATTTACAGTTACAAATCTTTCCAAAAATCCGTCCAAATCCGTATCCATTATTCTCAACTGCTCGCAGCAGTGAGGAACGTCGCCCGCTTCTGATCAGGAGACAACATTTTCGGAATCCATCGTGCACAGACCTTTTCAGACCCAAATCTTAGTACAAAATTTTCTCAACGCCTCCAACGGAAAAGCCACATGTCTCAGAAATATATTGGACCGTAGTTCTCCGATCAATCAGTATCGTATCATAGACCAAATCAATATTTTCTTGAGTGGCTACAGCTTTTGGTGGTCCAGCACCTGGTGCAGGTTGACATGACTTCCTTCCTAGTTCGGAAGGCCGACACCAATTCTTAATTACTTGATATGACGAGGTAAAATCAGTCAACACTCTGGAAATATTATTACAAGTTTCCTGCGGTGATAAACCCTTCGTGAAAAGGTATTTTATCACAACCCTTGTCTCGAATTTTTCCATTTCGACAAAATCATCAGCATCGCAGTAATATTAAATGTATAACTTTTATAAACACGAAGATAGGCACCTGCAACTTAATATATATTAATGTAAAGAACTGACGTTGTTTGGAAAAAAATATTCATTTGTCGGTTACTGCCTTCTATATTAGGGACAATAATTGACGAACTATCCTCGTATTTAAAAATCTGCATCTGTTATAGTTTTAACTAATAGTCAATTCGGTTTAAATTTAGTATGTAGAAAGGCACTAGTCTGATCTAAAGTGACATACATGACCTGTGTAATTTACTTATACCAGTTATGAGGAAATTTTGTATAGGTTAATTTCTTAAAACTCATTCCTAAAATCTCTTCTAATCATTCATTTGTGCACCTTACATTTAACAAAACATGTTCTACACTAGACCTATTTGTAAATATTCTTCTAAATGAAAGAATGGGTCACAAACGAACAATATTCTGCTTTGCCTCCAACGGTTTCTACATTTAAGTAAACATATTTGGGTAAGTCTAGAACATATGGAAACACTACAAAATAATAACTGTAGTATCTGGCTCAGAGTTAGGCATGGGAACAGACTACATACTAACAAAACACAAACCCTTCGAAGTTCGGATAAACCGTGAAGAATGGGATCAAGGGTAACAACCAAACTTGAAAAAACGCAACGGAACCGGAGCTGGAGTATATTGGTAGCAAATGAAAATACAGTACCTTCATATTTCTCGGTCTAGCTGCCGCAATATCAAAGAAAATATAAGTTTAGACTCTGGATCAAAGTGATGAATCCAATACCTGACGTGTGTAGGAAAAAAATTATTCATTTTTTAGTCAATGCCTTCTATCTTAGGGACAATAATTGATGAACCATCCTCGTATATGTAACCCATGGTAAAGAGTCTTTAATTATTTTTTAAATTTAACAATTTTTCGTTTCTGAGGAATCGAAAATGTCAGTGTAGAAGTGGTGCATATGGATATGATTTGCACTACTACACTCTATAAAACGCAGGTTTCCACAACTAGAGTGTCACTTAAAAATTAGTGCTCCTGGATGTCTCTCTCTCTTTTCCGGTTTAAATGACTTTATCGCCTTCCGGTTCCCAATCTCACTTTCCATATCTCGCTGTCCGTTCAATTCGTTTTCGTTTAACCCTCTTTTTTCCATCGCTATTACTATTTGTGGTTGTCATTCTACCCTTGGTCTTCCTCTCTTCCTTCTTTTTCTTCGGGGATCCACTTTATTACCATTTTCGGTATTCTGTCGTCACTGATTCTTACAACGTGCCCATACCAAACTAGTTGCTTTCGTTCTATTTCATTCAATATATTTCCTTCTACATTCATTATTCTTTTTATCTCTTCATTTATTATATGCTGCATTCGTGAAATGCGGGCCGACCGACCGCCTCCAGAAATTCATCTCCATGGCTTGTAGCGGATTCTTGTTTCTTAGTGTTACCTGCCAGACTTCTGTGCCGTATAGTGTGATACTTTGTATTATAGTTTCATATACTTGTTTTTTTCTTTTGTTATATTTTTATCGCATAATATTGAATTTAAAATAGCAATTGCTTTGCGATCGGTTGTTATTTTATCGTTTAGTTCCTTGCCGTAATATCCTTCTTTTCCTATTGTAGTGCCTAGATATTTATATTCTTCGCACCCTTTTATAACATTTCCATTATTTAGTACCATGTCTTCGGTTTTACTTCCAATGGTCAAATATTTAGTTTTTTCTACGTCAATCCCCACTTTGTATATTCTTGAAACAGTCTTTCTCTCCTGGATGTAATAATATATATTTTGTGGTAATATCAACTTTTTTCAAAATAGTCTCTTTCTAATATTTTTTTTCTAAATTGGGTACGAGTTCAACTGTTTAAAGGCTTTTTTGTATTCATATATCAATACCAGTTACAAATTTCATGTAAAAATGATGCCTTGCTCGCGAGCTTTTTCGAGTGTTCTTGAGCACTTCTTGGGATTACTAACCACTAAGTCTTTTTGTAAAGTGCTCGAAGCACTAAGCACTAAGCATCGATTTTCAAAACTTCTCGTAAGCAGAGTGCTCCCGAGCACAAAAGTGCTTAGAATGCTTAAACCAGTACACATTAACTATAATCAAATATTCGAATACATCTGTCTGTATGGATTTAAATGTAATAATTTTACCTGTAAGTGCAAACTTTGAATCGATATTTTGTTTCTGATTCCCTATATTTTACCGGATCCACTGCTCTTCCAATCTCTACTCTTTTGGGGGACCAACTTTGTTTATTTGAACTCGGATTGACTTTTATGCGGCTGATTTCTAAAGTGTATAAACTAGACAGTTATACAGACAGACAAACTTGCTTGAGATTGACATTAAGCATGATAAAATGTAATGATTATTCAATCAACTTTTGTAATCAGACACTCTTTACAAGAATTGGCGTTTTTTAGAGCCTTCTTTAAATTATAGTCCAAAGGTTCCCTTGGCTTCCTAGGAGGTACTATATTTGACGTTAGGGACGTTTGAGCATTAACGTAAGTCGGGTGGGATTCAGAGTCCTAAATCTCTTACAATCAAATTGATTTCAGGAACGTGTTTTTAAATTCGGGAATTAAATTTAAATTAACTGCAGCAATAACGTTGAAAATTTTTAGTAAATCTGCAATTAAACTACACTGAGGTGACAGCAGTAAAATCTTAATTATCTGGAAAGATCTCGGAATGTTTCGAGTCAACGAAATTAATTGAAAAGGTTCCTTTGCTATTTCGGCGGCTTTCAGTTTTGCCAAATATTTCTTTTGAAGAATCGCGTAATTTAGTGGTAGGAAAGGTTGCCAAAGAAGGAAAGTTCAGGTATCGAAAAAACACTGGTTTCGCCTCTTCTTTTAGAGCTTTCGCCCCTTTTGACGGAAGGTTGCGTGTGACGCTAACAGAATTATTTAATATTAAAGAAATAACGAAAAACGATTACCGCCGCATTAAGGCGGAAATCTTTGTTTCTGATTTACTAGAACAGGATCAGAAGTCAAGAGCTATAATAGGACGGGTAGAGACAAGATTGAAATGTTCTGTGAAGCAAACTGAATGAACGAGGAATCGATATAGCATGCACAGAGGCGGAAGTGAGCACAGGGAGAGCCCTGCGTAAAGTGTATTCTTTTAGAGTGGGCTATTTGTCAAAGCTGCGATAACGATCTACGCCGGTGCAGACTCTGCTTCAAGAGATTATTAATATTTGAGTGCTAATGTATTTATTCTCAAAGTAGGAATCGTTGTTGGAGTGTTTAATATTTAATAACTTGTAAATATTTGTATCTGAAGGATTCGCGACTTCGGTTTGTCCCTTGATAATATCAAATGATTTGAAATTTGAACTTCAACAATTACTCTCGGTAAACCTCATATTACAACCCTAATGGTGTTAAATTGTGACAGGACAATGGGCGGCAGTACTTATCTTATCTGCCATTGTCAATAAGTGCTCTACAAAGAACATCTTGTCAGCTGTTTCATTAAAAAATATATTGTCTTACTTAATTGCAGTATATATTGTTTGAAGTCAAACTAGTTCACTAGTTAAATACAGGGCTACTGTCCACGTTTCTTTTTGATAACTGCTTCTGTATGGAGATGTGAGATATGTATTTACTAGGCTTCCTGAAATACATAAACATAGGATATATTTCGTTAGATTGGAAACACCACGGCGACTAATAACAAATATAAAATTTGATATTATTTTTGTAAAAGACAATTTCTCGAAGCATGGAGCTTTACAAGAGTACATTGGAAAAATGATTCTGTAAGTCGAAATTTTCAAATTCAAAATGTAATTATTTGCTCCTATTACGAATCTAGACATTAATATGATATTTTGACTTGACGCGAACAATATTTCGACGTCGAGATAAATAGATGTAGGTATTCTTTACCAGCCCGCAACATCCCATTGTTGGGCAAGGGCCTCCCCCATAAGGGGGGTTGTTGATCTACTCTCCCATAGCGATCAATCCTCGTGGGAGAGAGGCGCCGCGTTAACGCAACCTTCGGGTCACCCATCCAAGTACTGACCTGATACCACGCGTATACCACGGATACTCTCCTGATCGTACGTGAACGGGCGACGAATATGCGCAACCCTGATGTAGGTATTTACTTCATTATACTTTTGTATTTTTACGTTTCTCTGATTTTTCTGAATATCAAAACTAATACATATAAGTAAGTTGTCACATTAATTTATGGCACAATTTTAGCAATTGAATACCATTTGTATCTACTGAAATAAAAATAATTTAGCTATTACAGACTGTTCCTACAAACAGATTCATAACTGTAAAACAAATAAGGGCATAACTTGTCCGTTATCCTCCGTTAACTAGGAAAGTATATACTAGTATCTTATTTCAATATTACAGCACAACGTGAAAAAACTAACTATATTCGTAGAGTATTACGTGAAATTTATAGTTAGCATACAATAGTTAGCTGAGACACGGATTATAAGACACAATAATGATTTTGTTCGGCTGACTGCCTGTGTTTCTTAGTTTTCAAGAGCTTATATCTTCGTTGTGACACATTTCCTGGAAGGTTATTTAAAGGCTATTAAAATCTAGAATGACCATAGTAAATAGCTTTAGAGTGGATGTCCTCAATCAAATTTTATAATCATACAATGTAAATTTATTTTTTTTTCAGTGCTGTCTTGTAAAGATAATTCTTTCGTTTCTAGTTTAGAGATTGCAGTTGAAATACAAACCTAATTAGCTCGAATAAAAATCAAATCTTCTCGAATACCTTTTTTTCTCAGAATAGATAATTATGCATCCGCATATTTGCATATGCAAATGCATAATTATCCTAAGCCTATATATAACTATTACTCTTTGTTTTAGTTTACAAAATATTATTTTCGTGCTAAGTTTCCCGGGCACATCATCACAGAATCTAGTATTAAGTTAGTTTAGGCATTATGTTTTATTTAGTAATTTTCTTTACGATTTCAAGGTCTTAGTGGCAGAACAAGAACAACTTAAGGGCTGTTTTTGAACTAACACCTTGAGATTTTTCCATTTAATTTTGTTTGTGTTCGATATTTTTCCTTTATGTATATGTTTGGAAGAATAAAGGCCTTTATTATTATTATTATTATTATTATTATAATGTAGGCTACACCTAAACATTTATTACAATACACACTAATTAATTTTAAACTATTATAATACTTAATAGGCCATCTCTTGTTTTTAATAACTAATTTACACCCTTTTGGCATAGAATTCACAAGTTTTTGTAATTTTTCCTTCGTAATGCGGCGATACCAGGCATCAATTAGGAATTCGATTAATTCCACTTTTTTGAAATAATGTTAGAAATCCTCTGTCATAAGTTTTATATTGAATTTAGGTCCGGGGATTGTGCTGCCAGTCTATTCCTTTAACTTTATTGGTCGACATCCAAGATTGAACAACCTTTGCTCTGTAGCAAGGAGAATTATCATCTTGAAAGATATAGGTTTTGCCAGGGAATAACTCTTTTCCACTAGGCTGCATCTTCTCCTGTAGGACATCAGTGTATTTGGTGGCATTCATCATACCAGATACAACATGCAGTCTACCAACACCTTCAGCAGACATGCAGCCCCATATCATGACAAAGGTTGGATGTTTAATTGTTGGCAGAACACACTATTGTGAAACTTGTTCTCCGGGAAATCTTCTAACATATGTGTTTCCAGCATGATTGGTTTTTCTGATAGAAGGGGTTTCTTCCGGGCTTTGCAACCCCTAAGTCCAGATTTAAGAAGTCTCCGTCTTACAGTAGAAGTGCATATACTTACACCAATAATTTTGGACCATATTCATTAAAATTAATATTTAAAGGTACTTCTTGGAAACTACGGCAAAAATGTAACTAAACTTCAAGAAATAATTATTTTCTTGGGTGATGCAGAACCTTTTCACACCACTGTATTTTCCAGATTTTTATAAATTTAGTTTACTGTAACAGAGCCAAGAAAATATTTTAATATTAACATTAATTCTAAAACAGTACTTGATAATCAACTTCTAAGCCACCTTAAATGTGTTATATGTTAGATATCAATTTAGATTAACTGAATAATTAAAAATGATACAGGAACCCGGAAATAGCAGAACGTTGCACGGAATCATAAATAAAATTATAATTTTCCCATATAAAAAGCACAAAATTTCATTTTAACATTACCAACAGTTAGCATGTCTGATAACATCGGGCGTACAAACAAATAAAAGCTCTTTTCATGAAACAGTGTCCAATGGTAAATTTGCATCGAACAACAAATTCAGCTGCAGGCTATGTACAAATATCAATTGGTTTCGGCAAATTAAAACAAATAAACTACTAAATAACAAGTTCTGCTCTCAATGTTTGTTCTTGTTTGGGATTACAGTTTGTCGACAATGGGTCAGAGAATAGTTTTATCAAGGATCTATTTTTTGTAGCTGTGGCCTCCTGCTGCAAACGAAGAGTGCTGTATCTAAAACTCTGAAATAACGTCATATTGGTCACGGTTTTCACGTTTGCTTTACGACAGTATGCCCCAAAAGCTCAAGTCAATTTGCCGTGGCTTCGCATATTCATCAAAAGCTGTTAACCAGCGCGATTGGCATCCGGAATGGCGACATCCGGAGGAACTCCAAAAGCTTTTGGCTAATAATAGACCTTGTGGGAAACCCGTTTGCACAAAGAAATAGAACGACAAAAAGTCTTTGTATTAACATGCAGAGAGAAAAAGCATTGCCTTTTATTTTATTAAGCCTGCATTAAACTACTCTGAATATCAGAATTTTTATAACAGTGAAAAGCAGTCTCATCAGTTATTTCACTATATATTTTTTCCAACTGTCAGTTTTTGGTTCAAAAATTATTAACATTGAATAATTAATACAGTTTTGTGCATTTGGAATAATGAAATTCCAACAACGAAATGCATTGCTGTGGGGAGCGGACGGATACACAAAATATTTAATTCAAACAGCGAAACTAAATTTTTGGTTTAAACTCCTGTCATCCTGACAATTTTCGACATTGCGATTAATAAATTAATAAAACGGTGATACCCGTTTTGAACCTTCGGGAATCTAAAAAGTGGGTTTTACCAAATGTCCCTGTAGGTGTATATGTGTATATACGATATAACACTGAAAATATACACGTTGTGTGTCATGGTAAGTTGTATTTCCGTATATTTAAAATGTAAGTCAAAGTTTATACGTGACGTTACCATGCAACGGTAGTGCGAATTAAAAATAAAAGGAAATGTCTGCGTTTTCCTTGCTACATGTTCATAATCAAATGTCTACGTCTTTGTAATAAAAACATGCAAAAATTATAGGTCGTCTGTATTAAATGGGTGACTTTTACGTTCATGATTGGCAAAAATGACCATTTAGAAAAAGAAAACATTACGCGAATCGTTTAATCAACGTAAAACTACAAATATTGGGAATTGTATCTGGTTTGACAATAATAATACACTTAGAAGTAAAATACAGTTTATTATTTTTCACATAGAAAATATTTGCTATTTTTTTTCAGTCCCTCGTAATTTGATATATACGATATAACGATTAACATTATAGCAGCATGTTTCTTAAAATGTAATTCAAATAAACTTGTTGCTTAAATAATGTATTGCCATGCTATTAAGTAAATTACAAGTAAAGCCACAGCTGCCTAGATAATCTAATTTTCCAGTAAACGGTAGAAAATTAGTACCAGTAGTCACTCTAGCAGATTAATTACATTGTCAAATTAAACACAACTCAATACACCATACATGGCGAACGGTATTGGAGAATAGCGTTTATTATCATTCCTTAGAGATTGTTTGAGAATCTCAAAACCCCATTAACCTAGCTTTCATACGATTAATTGAGCTTTTGAGACTCTAAAAAAATCTTAGTTTTAATTTGATGTAATCGGTCACATAACCAAAGTTAAGCAATGCAGGCTCGGGTTACTACTAGAATGAGTGACTCAATTAGTGGTATAACAACGGTGACGGACCGCGCTTCGGAGGACGCGGTAAAGCCGGCGGTCCCAGCTATCACTACGATGGTAGTCGTTAGGTCATGTCAGGGGCTGTAGACCGACCTGAAAACTTTGACCAGGTTCCACCACGGCCATACAAATTACATTACAATTTGATTTAGTATATTGTATATTTAAAGTTAATAGTTGCTACAATATTAAAAATTGTATTTGTAAGTGTTCTAAGTAAGTTTATTAGTTATTATGTAAATTCAGACTGGATTTATGTTTTGTGCGGTTCCACTCTAAGCTTCGTCTTGCAACCCTTTTATTTATGTATATATAGTTTCATACAATTTAGTGTTTTAAAAATGCTATTAAAGTAGGTAGCAACAGCAGTTCTACTAGTGTTATATACACAGAACACTTAGAACAGCGTTTCTTAAACTGTTGGGAGACCTCCTCTGCGGGGGGGGGGAGTCCTCAAAAGGGGCCGAAGCAGAAAAATAGTAGAACAGGAATTAGTATATTGAAACTGATACAAAACATCTTGACTTAATGCTTAATGTTTATCATATAATATCTCTTTTACAAAAGATTGCACATATATTTTCCTCATAGTGTGAGGTTTCTTCTACTTGGCTATGCGCTGTGCACCTTTATAAGATGCAAGCAGACCTTTCAGAGGCAAGACAAAACTGTAGTAAAAGCTAATTTCTGATTACTAAACTCTTTCAACAAAGAAATCGCGAGATTTATTTTCATGATTTTTATGTTTTGTTTGCAAATGCCTCTTTAGTTTATTTGATTTCATACTGCCAGCAGTCAAAATATTTAAACATATTACCCACTGTGGTCGCTCTTCACTTTGCTTTGGGAGTGTTGGCAGCTTCTTTATCTGTAGACGCAGATTACTCGCGGGCTGCAAATTACATTTAGATATTTTTCCATTCTTCAAAAATATTTGTACACACTTTAAATCACTCAGATGCAACAGAACACAAACGAAATATTATGGGTCTACTCGCTGCTACGATTTACAGAACATATCTAATCAAAACAGTTCCACTTAAAATACTGTTAATTCGCTGTATAACGAACATGTCTAATAGTCACATAGTCACATAGTCGTCTATGGATATTACTATGTCAAGCAATTCTAGAAACAATCGTAACATTTTTATTTAGTTAGATTTCTGCATAATTACACTTCTGCTGTCTGAAATTCAGTGAACAGAAACCCTCAGGAAGTTTGAAATAAACAATAATAAGCTGCATAAATAGAAAAAGCAAATTTTACACAATCAACATAGTTGCGGAGGCTTATGGTCATTAATACCAAACACTTTTGCGTAGGCAGAAGTTTGAGGTTAGGTTTTATGTAATTGTATATATATATATATATATAATATATACATACATGTAAAATGTATCTCTTCAATATTCCAAACTTTATAAATATATACATTTCTCCTGTATGTACTGTGAGTTACCTGGAATTTGATGGTTTTTTGTTTATTTCGGCCCATATTTCTGTTACACCTGTAAATCCACCTTTGTGAACATAACATTTATATAAACATCTGCAAGTATTGTAGGTTTTGTTCATAAGAAACTAAAGATCCACCTGACAAGAAAAATATTGCAAAAAATCTTTGTTATCTCGTTGCTTACCATAGAAACTGGAAAATGGAGATATTAGTTTAACTGATTTTTGTTTATTAATTTAGAAACTTGGCCAACTATGTTTGTATCCGTATTGGCCATTTTCTCATTGAACTTGCAGCAAGCAACCATTAACCAAACTTTAGATTAAACGAACTAAAAATTAATGTAATGAATTTTGAAATCCTGGCATACTATACAGTGAGTATATGATGCAAGGAATAAATTCAATAATATAAAAGCAATTGTTTTTGTTTAAAAACGCTCGGACATGTCAAGTTAGATTTTTGAATGGGCATTTTTTGGATGTCAACTCAATACCATTTCCGGTTTTCCCGGATGTGACACCAACTTTCTTTTTCAAATGCAACACCGTGTATATTAAATGTTTTTATAACCTTTTATGATTACGTCATGAATATCATACCATGTTTCATCTAACCAAATTATTGATTGATTTTGTCTACGGCATAAATTAATCATGTCAATATTACAATTTAATTTCGACTTAGACCACGTCGTCTTTGGGAACTACACCCAGTAGTATCAAGTAAGGCCCGACCTATAGCTTGTCTGCCTTTACAAGCATTTGTTCTAGAAGTTGGAGCAATATTTGTTCGTAGGCCCTGCCTACCTAAACAGGGCCGTGTGCTTAGATTATTTAAACCTTGGGGCAGACAAGGATTTGATCTTAATGTATTTTTTTTGCCAGGACAATAATACTTAATCGGCTTATGCTGTTTGTGAACCCATACAAGCTAACGTTTCGCAAGACATTGCAGCTTGCATCTTCAGAGTGGATACAACACTGAATTCAAATCCCGGAAGCGGAGGTATTTAAACCTCTTTGAGCTAGTCGGGCAGGACGACGGAGTTCTGGTTGGCTGTCACCGTTGGACAAAGACGGATCCGGTGGAGCGTGATCGTGAGATAGATGATGCTTAGGAGTCCGTAGAGGATAAACTACTGGAGTCAAAACTTTACTGAGTCTAAAACCAACCTACCTGTTTATGTTGTTAGGTTGTTCCTCAATTTGAATTGCTTCACGTACGGTACGAGGGAAGTAATGAGGTACTCTGGCGAGTATCCGAGAATTGTCAAAGTCCATCTTATTCCCAGTTAAACCATTATGTTCATCCACCGCAGATTTTGTGATGCGTTGGTATTTGCAATCACCTTTGTGCTCTCGCAATCTGAACTCAATGGAACGACCAGTTTGTCCGATGTAATTTGAGCCACAAGAGTAAGGGATGTTGTAGATCCCGGCTAATTTTAAATCTGATATATGATCCTTTGCGGATTTGAAACCGTTTCCCAAAGTATCATTAGCCCTAAAGACTGTCTTTATGCTGTACCTTCTAAGAACGTGCCCAATTTTATCAGCAGTGCCTTTACCGTAAGAAAAGCTAAGCCTTCCGGAGATGTCAGTTCCTCCTTAGTCTTGGGCTGTTACGCATTGCGGATTGCTCTCTGAATTTCCGTGGCTGTATAACCGTTTTGTGGGAATGACATCAAAAGATGAGTTTTTTCTTGTTGTAGGTGTTCTGCATTTGAGATTCAGACTGCTCTGGTTGTTAGAGTTTTTAGTACAGTTGCATTCTGCGTCGGGTGATGATGCGAATTTGCTTTTAAACACCTGTCTGTATGTGTTTTCTTTCTGTAAATAGCGTGCCCCAAGCTACCATCTGGTTTACGTGTAACATGTACGTCTAAGAATGGAATACTGCCATTTTCCTCTACTTCCATTGTGAATTGGATATTATTATGGATTGAGTTTAGGTGTCCTAGAAATTATTCTAGTGTTTGGCGTCCGTGAGACCAAATGACGAACGTATCGTCTACATATCTAAACCAGGATTTAGGTTTAAGATCAGCTGCTGCCAAAGCTTTGGTTTCAAAGTCTTCCATGTATATGTTTGCAATAACAGGTGATAGCGGTGAACCCATAGCCGCTCCTTCAACCTGTTCGTACATGTTGCCATTCCAACAAAAAAAGGTGCTTTTCACATATTTCAGTTAAATGGTTTAGATATGTAGGTAGTTTATCTCTTAGGATTTCTAACACACCATCTACCGGCACTTTTGTGAAAAGGCAGACAACGTCGGAGGTCTCCACAAAGCCATGATGTAACTGCGACTGGTCAAAATTACAACTGAATTTACCCAGAGCAATAGCCAAATTAGCATACTTTCGAAAACAAATTCATATAGTAAAACTAATTTAACATGATTATCTACGTCGTTATTATAACATTTTATAATATATATTATAATTATACCCAGTTTCAATAAAAAGTTGCATCGCCGGATTGTACTGACATTGCCAAGAAAGTTAAATGCGGTCCTGACCACAGACCAACAAGCACCAACGCTATTGTTCAGAAATTAAATGTTACCTGCTGACTGGTAATCGCATTTGAGTAGCGATTTAAAGATTCGCTACTAAAAGTTTGGTGCTACTTTACTTGTCCTACTGCATTAATATTTTTGGTTGAATTATCTCATCTCCTCCGAATGTTTATTGTGCTGATATTATTAAACTATAAGATTCTGCTATTTTGTTTAATTTGTAGGTAAATTTAATAAAGAAGGAATTGCTAAAATGAAAAATGCTGAAAAGTTGAAGAGAATGTACTATTTTTTTTATTTATGTTTTTTAAGGTGATGCCGTGGACTGCTATTTTTTTGTAATATGTAAAAAAATTTTTAGGGCCCCGCAAAGGTTACCGTCAGTTGCCCCCAGCCCGATTAATCCGCCTCTGGACTGAAAATGTTTATTGATCTAAATCCGTTAAAATATATAGAGCATCATATTTGAAATACAAAAGTTGGTGTTACTTCCGGGAAAACAGGAAGTGATATTGAGTTAATATATGGACTAAACCACGCTACTTCAAAAATCTAAATGAATGTCTCCGAGCTTTATTCAACAAAAACAATTGCCTTTATTTTATTGAATTTACTCCTTTCTTTGTAAATTCATTATATAAGGAAAACCAGAAGTAACCCATATAACATAGTGTGTTTGGTTGTTTCCAATGAAAGTGTATACATTTTTTCTTCTCTCTCTTCAAACTAGATAGGAATATGCATTTTCGGAGAATTAGAACTGATTACTATGATTAGTGCTAGGCTAACTCAACCAATTTCTTAATTTCATCAATTGAATAACCCGGAAGCGATTAAGCTTGGGCATATATAGAGTTGCTTTATAAAAAAAACAAATCACTTTTCCACTTTTTTATGTTTCGCCTTTAGATGTTATTTTCAAATCTTGAGAAAAATATTTCGGATATTCTCATTTATGTAAACAGAATTGTACGCTTTAGATCTCTGAAACACACGTTATGTGTATATTATTGTGTTCAATTCTATTAGATAAAATTATGCTGCAGTTATATAAGTAACAAATAAATTAGGCACGAGCTGATGTTCCTTTATATAATAGATTCTTGTTTACCTCGGGGATTGTATTGAAAGTATAATGCTGCTTATTTGCTTAGAAATCGCACCACATTTAAATAAAATATGAAAATTGCATTTAAGCTGATTTTAAGTTCCCATCATAAAAATGGGGCAGTATATGAAATAATACAAAAAAATAGTAAAAGTCTATACTTAAATTGTTTGGAAATGTGCATGACTGATAATCAAGGTCCAGATTTATAAACACTAAGCAGTCATTGTAATATTTTAATAATAATAGGTTGTACTGCTTTTGTTAAAAAACTACTTTTTTAAATTCAATATTCTAAGATTTTAATACTGTCAAAATACTCACAGATTATAATTCACTTTGCAACCCTATGTGTCAAAGGGTTTAATAACTTCAAATAACAGCATTTACAATAAAAACTAAAGTTTAAATATGCAAAATAGCGGAAATAAAACGCGAAATATGTAAAATAGGCAGCTAACGACCCAAATATGTAGTTGTATGTGCGAAACAAAGCTTTGTAAATCATAAATATCAGCCTTTGATGTAATACCAATAACAATATGTAAATGCATAAAAATTCGGAACACATTAATAATGGATTCATTCACCACTTTGTGGTTATACAAAAATCGATAATAACAATAACTCCTAATGTTTCATTTTTGCTGCATTTTAATATTATCAAACAAGGACGTATCCAGCTCAAAATGGAAGGGGGGAGGCAGCTTTCTGAATGCAGCTTCTTTAGGGGGAAGGGAGTCTATGGAGGGGGCATGCAATAAAACATAATTACAAAAAAAACACTAATTATTAATAAAATTATTTTTTGAACAGTAGTTTACGAGAATTAGTTGCAAATTTTCTAACTACGGCTTCCATTAATTGTTCCTTGTTTGCGGGAAACCCATTGAGGATGAATGCTTAGTATGGCTAACCCATTAAACCTATTTTTACCAATAGTGATTCTAAGCCATGCTTTAATTCGGCGAAGGGAATTGAATGAACACTCTATAATGCTTGTTGTGCAGGGCTGTGAAAGCAAAATCACTATGGTTGAAAAAAACATCGTCTTTAAAACCTCGATGATATATGACGTTGCTTGTACCTCATTTCACATTTTGAACCACAATTCCCTTTCTCCTTCGATGCTTTCCAAATTGTAAAAAGTTGCACAAGACGAAGTACTTTCATTCCATTCCTACAGTGAAACATCTCTCATGTTGCTCGGATAGAAATTTGTCAATGAAAATGCAGGCGATTTGTCTGCAGAACATCTGACTTCTAAAGATGATATGATGGAATCCAAGTAAGGAACTATTAGAGACCTTCTTCAAAATTCGGATGGATTTCCTGCTGGAGGGCTGCTTCTATGCATTTGTCGGCCAGAAATGTGAGTGGCGGTTATATCAACATTCAAATGCTTTGCAATCTCGCCTGTTTTTTTCAAAACATCAGCTGTGACGTTCTTCCCATCTTCCCGATGCTCTCTTAACATGACGAGTATAGTTTGAATGTGCTGGTTAGCTATAACTATGTCAAGTGCCTCTTATTGAAGTGTATTTGCTACGCGTTCCAGTATAGAGGAATACTTCGCAATTAATTCTACTGACACAACAAATGAAGATCTGCATGCCGCTGCATGCATTTGATACGCATTTTTTCTTGCTGAATTACCCTCTTCAGCGAATGTCTCTAAAGCTTCAACAATATCGACGAAGTGGTCTTTAAAAACAGGGATGCTCTTGTACTTCTCTGGCCATTTAGTTTCACACAATTTAGGAATGTTTGCAATAAGATTGCGTTGTAAAACGGACTGGCGAAAAAATAGGATTGATAGTTCCAACGCAATATCGAATTTCTGGGATAACGTTTAAGTCGTTCACGACAAGGTTTAGCTTGTGCGAGGAGTAATGGAAATTACATGGCTTTATTGTACTTTTGCCTCAAGATCGCCTACACACCCCCTTCTTTCTATTTACGGAAAACACCTTTGAATCGCCTTGAGTAAGCTAACCATGGTGAATATGTCTCCAGCCACTGGCGATTGAATTACCTCTTGAGGTGTTTGGCATCTGCCGCAAAATCGTAGTTCATCGAAGGCACCCAGCCATATTCCAGATTTCCCATCAACCGGCATAGTGGTCGTCAGGCCGACGATATTTCCAATATCATCTTCATGACAACCGTCGTCTTCAGTTTTACTTTCACTCTCTGGCAGCGTGGTTTGAACCATAGAAGAAGGCCTCCTAGTCGCAGTGTCTGAAGCAGAGGGCGGTAGTTCTTCCTTACCCTCATCCCTGGATAAATAAATAAATTGCGTATGGGAAATGATTACGGGGATATCCGAATACTCGGTTCTGCACCCTGCTGCTGAGGTAGTTAGTGACGTGGCGCACTAACCCAGGGGGACCGACAGTTTTAGGTACTCTCCGAGGCACCGTCATCGCTGGATAACACACGTATAAGGGATCCGGAACGACGACCTTAGAATTTCTGAAGCACAAATTGCTTAAGCTGAATCAAAATTGCTTCTCGAAGCACATTTTACAATAGGATTATTTATTCGCGCCTAGCCGTTGTTTCATTGTTTTAATACTTACTTTTTAAGTTTCTATGGTTTTTATGCAAACAAAGACAGTAATAAGTTACTCTAACCGTTTACGTATATTCATGAATACAAGCGTTGGTGCCGGATCAATGAGTTTACAACTAATCCAATAAATTTCTTAGTCATTTTACAATGTATGTTTCATGTTAATGAATTAGACAGTGTTAATCAAGAAACTTAGCGATAAGAGTTACTGCGAAAAACAATACGCGTGTCTTTACTTCAGCCATACAGTTTGTAGCGTTTACTACAATTATTTAATTATTACGCATGTAGCAGTTGCTCCAATAATTTATTACTTTAAAACACAAAATATTTATGTGTAAATGCGTCATTTGACATCCTTCGTATGATTATCTTCTGTATCTGGTAATTGTTTGACAAACCTTGACCGATTGCCTGCAATTTATGTTAAGATGTGTAATAGCTAGTGATGCGTAGACTGCTTTAAGGTGTCTAGCTATTACTACATCGAAATTTTTATTCGATATCAGCCTAAATCAAAAAGTCCATTAAAGAATTGCCAGGTACGGATTCACTTTATGCTTGTGATATTGCTAACTTAAGATTAAATACATGCTATAAATACATACTCGCGATATAACGCCTCGTAGTGCTCCTCGGCAGTGGATACTAAATATTAAAAAACTAAAATATTTATTTTTGCTAAACTAGTTTCTTCATATGAAGCACAAACAGAAGTGGAAACTTGGCAACAGTGTAATATGCATGTTGCATGCTTTACGGAAAATATTTTTGCAGTTACCGTGAAAAACTATTAAAAAATGACAACACAAATCCACTGTTAAACAATTCATGTTTACACCACCATGAGGTAGAGATACTGGCGTATTTTCTTATGTAGTATTCCTAATAGGTCTAATCCACAGCTGAATAAAGTAGTTATCAATCCTTTTCAATGCCTAAACACAAATTCCTTATGAACAAAAAAAAAAAATAACAGATAGAAACACATCAGAATAACCACCATCAACATAATGATATGCTGCACATATCACTGCAATTGAGGTTAGAGCATGTGTTCGTTTAAAGTTGCAGTCGCTTGGTTGATACTATTTGTCAAATCGTCCACATTGTTCACTCGTATGAGATACACCAAATCCTTCAGATAACCCCATAAATAAAAATCTAATGGCATTAGATCAGGCGACCTTAGCGGCCAAGCTATAGCATCCCCACCACCAATCCACCGATCTGAAAAATGATTTTGAAGCCATTCTCGAATCATGATTTCATAATGGGCTGGAGCATCATCTTGTTGGGATCACATGATGATAATAATGGTGAGGCTCTACACCCCATGAAGAGGTTTGGCCTGCAAGGCGGAAGGTCATAACTCCTGTATCCTTGCTCTCACACCCGGTTGTTACGTGCCAAATTAATGACACGTGGTGATGTGATAAGCATCACACATTAGACAATCGCATTATTATCCCTTGTTTATTCGAACGCATGTACCTAGCTATTTAAAGCAACTGGGTTGGCCACCCGCCAGGCATCGAGTCGGGGGTTTAAATCCAACCTTCCGCACCCAGTGCTTTAACTACTGGACCACACTGGCGCACATTGGTACCATATATTTTGCCTAATTATCAGTGGAAAATTTTAAATAGTATTAAAAAAACTTCATTCAGAAAATGTAGAAAATTTTCAGTTTTAAGACGATTTGATAGAATAAAATGACCAATTAAATAATTATTTACCATGTCTGCCTAAAAATTAACAGCGTATCGATAGTCATGCTTTCGAACATGAATTGCATGAGGGTTTTTATCTGCTCACACATGATTATTATGAGTATTGTAAACCCCGTCCAGCGTAAATGTTGCCTCATATGTCCACAAAATATTATCAATAAAATTCGGATTTGCCTGATGTTGATTTAATAGCCATTCACAGTATCTAACTCGTGCATTATACTCATGTGGTAATAAGTGTTGCACTTCCGTTTTTTGAAAAGGATATATGCCGTTGCCGTAATGTTCTGTGTACTGTCGACTTTGGTATATCTACAATCCGACAAATACCACGTATTTCTTCTTGTAGGCTCCCATTCAATTATATCTAACACATTTTTTTTAATATCGGGCTGTCCTACCAAAAATGAACAACCACCACCATCTCTTGCGAGACCAACACTTCTTTTTTGCAGAAATCAATAACAAAACAGAACAAAATAAGAAAATTGTACGATGCCTTAACTCTGTCTGGTAGGATAATAGCATATCAAATAAGACGAAGAAACATATAATAAAATCTGTGGTAGAATCTATATTGTGCTATGGTTCGGCAGTGCGGACGCTTAAAGCGGAAATTTGAGGAAGTTAAATACTGTGGAGATGGATTACTTAAGGAAAAGTGCAGGCTTATCAAAAATGAAACACATCTCTAACGATGAGATTGTGAGAATGTGATGCACGCAGAACTCTAATTGATCGAACACAAATTGGAAGTTTAAAATGGTTCGGACACCTTCTCCGCATGGATGAAAATAAATGGTTTCAAAGAATTTTCAAATGGACACTGCCTGGAAGACATAAGCGGGGCAGACCCAGCTACTCCTGGAATGAGGAAATTACAAAAGCAATGCAGAGTTACGGTTTAGCGGAAGGAGATGTATTGAACAGGAACAGATGGCGTTTGGCTACGGGAAGACTGTTTTAACTGTAGGAAACCCTGTATATATATATTAATATAGGAGGTGTGTAAATTAAATAAAGAGACTGAGTTTTTCAATTTTTTTCGAATAAAATTACAATTCAACATTGTCTCCTTCAAAGTAACTGCCTTGGGAAGCCACACAGCGCTGGAGATGGTTCTTCTACTCCTCATAGCAATCTGGAACTCGGATACTGGAATAGCCTTCAGCTGGCCAGTTACAGACGTTTTAATGTTTTCCAGTGTCCCAAAATGACGACTCTTGAGGTGATTTTTCGGTCTCGGGAAGAGGAAAAAATCACAAGGACTCAAGTCGGCGAATAAGGAGGCTGAGGACCCACATGAATGTTCTTACTGGCCAAAAAATTGTATATGTATACCTCCTCTCTTTCGTAGTCGTTGGTCAGTTCGATTAATAACTGTGTGATTTGGATGTCTTCTATTTGGCTAGCATTACAATTACCACCAACCCTTCCAAGAATCCAAATCGTGTCAGGGTACTCAGCAAATATATATTCCATTATTCCATTAATGCAAATGAAGGGGAATTCACAAAAAAGAACAGAAAATATGTTTGACAACTGAAAAATTTAACAGTGTCATAATTAAGTAGAAATTACTATCAGCTTTGTTTAGATTTGCCTTGATGCCATATCTAAATTTAGTTCTTCAACAATGTCTTAAGATGGAAAGTCAATTTGAACTTGTGCGGAAGTAATTTTTTTGTTAATATCTTAAGTTTACTGATGACGAACTACTTTCCTGGATAATATCTGTTAGTTTATTTGTGTTGTTAAAGATACGCAGCATTCGAATTTCAAACTTCAAAGCTCGTGCGAAGAAACTAGTCTGCGAAAAATAAATATTTTAGCTGTTTTGTGTTCAGTATGCACTGCTGAACAATGCTGCGAGGCATTTTTATCCCAACTCATAGCACACTCTTGTAGGCTTCTGTATTTGGAACGAGTCATTATATTATTTAAAAGATGAAAATACACGGTGGTAGTTAGTCAGCGAGGGGCGGTTTATGTACCATTAGTTATTAAATTCACTTTCACCAGGTGTGAAAGACTAAAAAACTCCTAGTAGAAGTTAAGTTATTGTATTCAGATGTAAATATTTTGTTCTGTGGTAATATCAAAAAACTGTATGCATTAAATTTCGATAATTTTTAAACAATTGTAGCAAATGTTAAGAACATTGGTTTTATTTTTTAAAGTCAACCTTTCTTTTTTTTCCATTCATTCATACTGTCATCCACCCCCCCCCTCCCCTCCTGGACCACTTTCGTATTACTTCAGGGGGGTGCGGGCGTCCCTTACATAATATCCATTCTTGCAACATGCACCCTCAGCCGGGGTTCGACCACGCGGCCGATCAGACCGCATTTCACTGTAACCTCGATTGACAACGCGTATTCGCACTGCCCCACCGAGGTCCCTTAAAGACAACCTTTATCG
Organism: Limonius californicus; assembly: GCA_014611495.1. Classification (NCBI taxonomy): domain Eukaryota; kingdom Metazoa; phylum Arthropoda; class Insecta; order Coleoptera; family Elateridae; genus Limonius; species Limonius californicus. The sequence continues at coordinate 3,166 of JABXWE010004533.1, read as the reverse complement.
AAAAATTAGTAAAACGTAAAAAAATAATAGCTGTCGTGTGTGTTGGTAATATTGTTTATAAACAGTCGATGTAAATATGTACGACACACTTTAAAATATATTTGCAGTGATTACGTATTTGTTATGAAGTTAACAGTTTCGTTACGTATTTCACATTGATGACGCATTTCCAGTTTAGGGCACCATCCAGGTCTTTTTAAAAGCCAATCAAATTACGAGTTATAGTAAAACTTACATTTCTCACTGGCAAAATTTAGTATATTTTGTTAAATATTCTTGCAGGTTACTATTCAGAGAATAAGTTGTGTTGTAAATTACGACAAATTTGAAAATTATCAAATTTTAATGGTGGGAACTAAAACGTTTTCGTGTTTTCTGATGTTAGAACTTCAAAGCAAGGAAAATGACTTATAACTAAGACAGTATTTTCAGAAATGCCACAAGAGGAATAATACGAAACGGTAGAATAATGTGCATAGAAACTATCACTGAAGATTTAATTAGGTATCTGTCTATTTGTATCGCGTTTTTGTAGCAGAAATAAGATTAGTTAGTTGCAGCGCTAGTTTTCGGATGTGAATTATTTTAGCTGGAAAGAAAAAAGGAAAGCTCTGCCCGTAAATAAATTTCTACAATTCTAAAAGTGTAATCGAAATTCAAGACACAAACGTTTCCAATTCCAAGAATGAATAGAGGAACATTTCCTAATTATATTAACTTCGCAATATACCATAGAATACGAGGGAAAAGTGAAAAAATATGAGATCGAAAAAAGTGGCGTCGCAAACATCGCCCTAGAGGGGAATCCAGACTTAACTATAATTGCATTAACTTTACGAACCAGATTCACTTTAACGCAAAAATTGCCATCCCACTGCAAGCCTCCCGCCTATCATATATTTTGAATTCGCGATACGAGGATTTGGGCAACACCTTTAATCTAACCGTTCGCTTTTTACTTCATTGTGAGAAAGCCGTGTAATGCAGATGTATTATTTAAGTCACGGTCTAATTTTACCGAATGCATATTCATGGGATTGGGACCGCGGATGGAGATACAAACTCTGTTTATAGCTTGTTTCGTATATCGGTTTTCTATAACTCGATTTCACTGTCGGCCGGCAAGATCGACCTATGGATACAATCGCAAAAGCGCCACTGTTTCAACATCGTTATTATTTCATGCATACTCTTGGTCTTGGTTCTAGTTTCACCCTCTTTAACTTCGCAGCAAGAGCGTTAACCATAAATAAGGAAGGTGTGAGGACGTGCGAAGGCTCTTTGAATTCATGAGCCCTTTAAAAATTGATAATAAATAGAAAATTGTTTTCTTGATTAAAGTAAATACCCAGGAAACCAGTTTAAAAATGGAGTTGTAAACGGTTGATATTATGCTGACAATAATCAAATTGTAAATTTTTAAACAGTACGTGCAAGTTTATACAACTTTAACTGAAAAGTAATGCTTCTGTGTTTATTCTAATTTTACTACTTACTTACTCGTTTACATATTATTTATATTGTTGTATTTTAATGAACTTGCTTGGTTGCTACCTTGTTTAGCTGCAGTTCTTTATTGAAAGTTGTCAAGACACATAAAAAATACATAAAGGTAATGGCATCTAAAAGTGCTTCTGGTATGCTGTACGCAAGGGTTATCTTGACGACTTTGCACATGAAACTTTTAAACGGTATAGACTATTCCGTAAATTTGAACTGCTGCCGGCTTAAACTCTACCTGCTAGAGCCATCGTCTGTACGTCCAACTTTTAAAAAATGGAATGCGTTTATCTTGATGACCGTTGGTTGTGCTTAACATAGCATGCCATAAGTGCTATGCCCCTATATTTGACTTATCAGGTCTCACCCTATGAAAAGGCACTAAGTTATGTACACCTAAAAATGCTCCAACAGACTTAAACTATATAGATAACTATTTTACAGATTCAGGCATAATTAATTTTTAAAGAGGTTCCCACTGTCCATGCAACTTCTTCCCTTACACGTTGTATTACTTCAGATATAATTAGTATGATCCCTCTTCTATCAAATTTTTAAATGTTCTACATTGCCTGCTCCGACTTTACGCATTAGATTCTATAAATGCTTCTACAAGAACAACTTCACGGACTAAAGTCTTGGTATCAGATGGCTCACGTCTACCTGAGACCTAATGATATATGTCTTTTTTGGTTTTCGAGAATCTGAGGATTATCTTCATTAGAAAAAAAGGAAATCGAATCGGAACTGGTTTAGTCTGCTGTAACTGCAAATATTTGCTGGCAGTTAAATTAGAGAAAGCCCAAAAGTTAACCATTCTATAATGCGGGTAGGAACTATTTAGACTTTTATGCCTCCCACTATGGATAATTCTGTTGATTAAGATACGAAATGAATTCGTCAAAAACGACACTATTCGTTACAAACCTTAAATCAGCATTACAAATTTATTCCACATGAACACAGAACTTCCATTGGCTGTCAAAATCGTCTTTTGAATATTTGTGTATCTAGATATAACAGCCAATAAATATTAAGTATTCTGCATTAGATATTTCCCGCGGACTAGTTTTTAATATGTCTCTCCAAGGTTATTTCAGTTTGGCCGAACTGGTTTATTGGTTGACATTACGGGTACTTGGTATTGATTAATCAGATTTATAAATGAGTTATAGTTCTATCTGTTCATCCAATCATACCTAATGAGAATTCCAATGCGTGCTTTTTGTAAGATCCGTTGCACAGTAAAAATCACAAAGAAACTAATGTCTGTCAAATAAAATAATCTCAGTCAAAGCATTATTAAAATCTGTTTAAACTAAGGTTTAGCAGCTAACTAGATATCGGTAAATTTATAGAAGATCATAACATCACATATCATATAAAACCACTCATAGTGGTTTCCTCACCTGAGCTCAAAGTTGGATACTTGTTCTAGAAGGGAGCCATAACCTGCTACTGTTATAGAAAATTAGAGTGTTTTTAAACAAAGCCTTAACAGCTAACTAGATATCGTTAAATTTGTAAGAAGATGATAACATCACATACTGATTTATGAAGTATGATTAGAAGAATTACAAGTGGGTGGTTCAAACACAAAAATATCCACAGCTATACCTTTTTCTGTTTTACTCACTCATTCATACTACCGTTCCCCCCCCCCCCC
>JABXWE010004532.1:0-14139 GCA_014611495.1 Limonius californicus | reverse complement strand
AGACTTTTAAAAAGTACTGCACGAATGAAAATAGTATACCAAAAAGTTTGATAAAAAAAAATAACCTAAATAGTTTTAATAACACAAATAGGTACATATGTATTTCAAATTAAGCAAAACTTTCTATTTTTTCGTAAAATCAAAAATAAATTTTTGTTTCTCTTATAAACTGTATTCGGAGACATGCGGTATATACATTTTTTTTAAATACATAACAATTGCATAGGTATTGCCATGAATCTAGTAAAACTAATTATAATTTTCTTTTATTTGTTAGTTTGCAACTTTTTGAATTCAAAGACACATTTGGTTTGTCAATACATAAAATGTTCCATTATGGCCGGGTAATAAAACGATTATCTACCCATCACTGTAATAAAGATGGTTTGACACCGACTGTATGCCACTGAAAGTTTCTACCTGAACAATCTACAGTTGTGTACTGCGCACCCTTTTAGGATGTGCGCCTCTCGTGGCCAAGTTGGAGAACTAAATGTGCAAAATATACAAAAATGACATGTGATTATTTAAACAATACACCTTTTTTTGAAACTGGTTATTATTGATTTATATCAAGTACATCATTTTACACATGTCTGCTTATTTTCTTTTCTAAAAGTATCGTAGGCATGAAGATACATCGTCCTCCTTCTTGCTTTTATTTAAATAAATAATTTTTTCTTCGTCTTGTTTTAGATTCAGCGGGCTAGGGAATAGTATTATTAATGTTAATCCAAAAAATCAAAGGGCTATCTTGAGATCTAGATACCAAATAATGCAAAAACAATAAAAATAAAACGATTGCGGTCTACTTTTTACGTGATGCATTTTTTTTAAATAATGAAACATATTTGGCGGTGTAGATATTAAAAATACGCGTAATTTGATGTATGATACATATAATAAAACATTACACCCAAAAAATGAAAAATAACCAATTTTGGCCGGGAGGATCAGCCTTAAGTGATAAACTCAATGAATTTGTATTTTCTGGAAGACCACGATTTCGACAAAAAGAAATCAATCGCCTCAAAGGCCACAACCCTATCGATTTTTTCCTCTTATTTTCGACGAAGAAGTTCAAAATTTACTAGTTACAGAAACAAATGGATACGCCGAACAACAGACAGTAAAGGGTAGGGGAAACTGGTATATAGTGGGACATGGTTTATAGCGGGACAAGGTATTTTTGCACCATCTAGAGCTTAACACGTTAAGCGCCACCATAAGATTGATTTTAATTTCCCTGTGAGCCATGCATTTTTTTTTCGTTTATATTATTGTACAATTGTTGCTAATGATATACTATGGTGCGATTTTCTTGTTTTTCTCGTAATTGCTGAGTAATTAGCGTGCATCTAATTAGATGCAGTGGCCGACAAGTCAAATCATGGTATATTTGGCCATATGCATTTTCTCAGATGCACGAAAAATGCATGTTGAAACATGCAAAAGCGTCATTGCAACAGAGTTGGTCACTGTTTAGTCGTACTCTGTCGGTTGTGGTTGATGTGTGCGGTTACTGCGTGCTACAATAATGGCTGGTGGTTATGAAAAAGAACAGGAACGATTAGAAAAACTACTGCAAGAGTTTCTTTCTGATGAAGACGAAGACCCATATGCTAATATAGACTCCTCAGACAACTATGATCCTGAAGGTGAAGATTCAAGCGAGCACTCGTCTGAATCTGAAGACGATTTGCCCACCAAAATTCGGAGAAGTAAGTGTAATTTTTTTATTTATAAGTACATTTTGACTAAACTATGTATATGTACAGTTGACGTAGCTAGACGAAGCAAAAAGGTTTCGACGATATCATCAGCACCTTCAACTTCTGGAACCAATATTTCAAATAAAAAGAATGTGATTTCTGATTCATCTGATGAACATTCTGCTGATGAAGGTCCTGAAGATAATGTGCCACCCGCTTTTACCAACATTGATCGCGTGATCGACGACGTAATTGCTAATGCCATAATGGAAAATAGTTCAGATGAAGAACAGGAAGTTTCTGTAACTTGGGGAAAAGTAGATGGTAAAAAGTTACAAAATTTTCAGTATACGGTACAAAACGGTGGAATTAATATGAATGTTATAAACAACTCTAATCCCACAACTCCCTATGAGTTCTATAAATTATTAATAACAGATGAAATAATTGCTCACATGGTAGAACAAACTAATTTATACGCACAGCAGTGTATAAACGCAAAAACCCATTCGCTTCATGCGCGTATAAAAAAATGGGTAGATACTACACACGCTGAGTTGGAAACATTTCTAGGAATGATCTTTTGGACGGGATTATGCAAATATCCCCAAATGAGAGATTACTGGGCACGTAGACCATTGTACAAAAACGAAATCTCAAAGCTAATGTCCAGAAATCGCTTCGAACTGCTAATGAAAATGTGGCATTTCAACGACAACGATGCACCGTCAACGGGACGCTTGCATAAAATATCTCCTCTTATAAAGCTTCTAAAAGAAAGATTTCAATTATTAGTGACACCGTCAGAAGAAGTTTGTATTGATGAGACTTTAGTGCCATTTCGCGGCAGGCTTATTTTCAGACAATTTATTCAAAATAAACGCCACAAATTTGGTATAAAGTTATTCAAACTTTGCCTAAGCCGTGGTTATACCTATGATCTGAAAGTCTGCTGTGGAAAAGAAACCGATGAGAATGTGAAGAGTGTATCGGAAAAAGTTGTTCTTACACTAATGGAAAATTGTTTGAATGAGGGAAGAACTTTATGCACCGACAACTATTATACCAGTGTCTCGTTGGCGCATGAATTGTTGAAGAAAAAAACTCATTTGGTGGGAACTTTACGAAAGAATCGAAAAAATAACCCAAAAAAAGTAATTGCCACCAAACTGCGCCGTGGACAACACATAAGCGAACAGAGCAACACTGGTTGTGTTGTTACAAAATGGAAAGATAAAAGAGATGTGCTAATGCTAAGCACAAAGCATGATGATTCTACAGTAACAGTAATGCGAAAAGGCGTAGAAGTTGAAAAACCTAAATCAGTTGTGTATTACAACAAGCTGAAAGGTTTCATTGACTTGTCAGATCAACTGAAGTCGTACGCACCGTGTCTTCGAAAGGGAGTCAAATGGTATAGAAAACTATCGGTTGAAATGTTGACAGGAATGGCTGTGGTAAATGCGTACATTCTCTTCCATGATGTGACTAAAACCAAAATGAATATAACCAGGTTCAAAGAAGAAATAGCGGAAAAGCTGTTGAAAGTAGATAAGTCAGAAAATCGAACATACGCTGACGTAAATCATTATTTGGAAATGACTCCGAAAAAAAGTCGTTGCACAACGTGCTATGCAAAAATAAAAATACAACAAGGAAGAGTAGTTGCACAGAAGAAAACACCACAAACTCATTATAAATGTGTGCCGTGCAATAAATGTATGTGCGTGATTTGCTTTTTTCAAGTACACTACAGTACATGCAAATAATCTGTAATTCATTTATTTATAAGTTTTCATGTATTATTTTGTTAGTCAGCTTTTATGTTTATTTTACATTTTCTAACATGTATTTACCGTTTTATATGTTCTATAAAGAATAAAAATTTATTTTATTAAACTATTATTACATAAACTTAGGATAGGAAAATTTGGAGGCCATTTCAGTGGTTAGCCCACCGGGCCACGTACTTCGAGTGCCCGTGCTTTAATATAGAGAATGTGCATCGCTCGGGATGCTATAGGCAAGTGAACCTAACCTTGGCTGAGCAGACACCGGGATACACGCGGCTCCCTGAACAAATTCATCGTGCATGCTTCTGGGTACTCATGGCGCTTAACGTGTTAATCAATGAAACGAAAAGTCGTATGTAATGCGTAGTGAATGTGACAAGTGTACTTCTTCCATAAAACGACTTAAAATTTGAGTACTTTTGAACAATTTGCAAAGCAAAGGTATGCTAACACTGATTTTTTTTCTGTCATGTCTTGTTTTTGTAACACAGTGATTATTTACTTTTAAATGCGTTTCAATATTTTGTCATAACCTCTCTGGGGAATGTATTTTCTGTGGCTTAGCTCAGAATCAAACCAATAATTCGGCGGAAAATTTAAAAATTTGAATTTGAAATAAATAGGTAATGGTATATAGTGGGACATTTTGTAATGGTATATAGTGGGACTAATTTTAAATTGTCCCACTGTATACCAGCATAACATTCTTATTTATTCTACAGATGCCGCAAAGCTCAAGAAGTCAGCTTACCAAATTAATGAATAACAGTAGGTTAGCGCATAAGGAAAATGAAATTGCAATGAAAAATGCAGTTATAGCAGTGGTGGAAAACAATGAAAAAGTGAGACATGCAGCAAACAGGTTTGGTGTTAGCAAGTCAGCTCTACAGCGGAAAATTGTCAAATACAAAAATTCTAATGGTGAATCACAAAACTTTAACTTTTCCCGACAACATGGTTTTAAATGTGTATTTACACTAGAAGAAGAAAACCTTTTAAGTGAGTATCTAGTACAGGCTGCTAGAATGTGTTATGGATTAACCTTAAAATCCACACAAGAACTAGCGTACCGCTATGCAGTAGCCAACAATAAAGACATGCCTCGACCATGGACAGAAAAAAAAATGGCAGGAATTGATTGGGTTCATTTATTTACAAAACGACACCCCAACTTAAGCCTCCGTACACCTGAGGCGACAAGTTTGAGTCGTGCTACAAGTTTCAATAAACTTAGCGTAAACTTATTTTTTAAAAATCTTCAAGAAGTAATAGAAAAACATAAATTACAAGCTTTTCAAATATACAACTGCGACGAGACCGCTGTAACAACCGTCCATAAACCACCAAAGATATTGGGACCTAAAAAACAGAAGCAAATAGGGAAAGTAACAAGTGCAGAAAGAGGAACATTAGTTACTTTCTGCGCCACTATATGTGCTAATGGAACATTTGTTCCTCCCTTCTTCATTTTTCCGAGGAAAAATATGAAACCACATATGCTGCATGGAGCACCAGTTGGTTCTGATGGTGCGGCTTATCCATAAGGATGGATAACATCGGAAAATTTTGTACTGTTTATAAAACATTTGATTACAAACTTAGACAATAAAATATTATTAATTTTAGACAATCATGAGAGTCACGTTGATGTTAATGTTTTGAGAATTTGCAAAGATAATGGCATTATATTGTTGACCCTTCCCCCCCATTGCAGCCACAAGCTACAGCCCCTGGATATTAGCTGCTTTGGACCGTTTAAGTCGTATTATAACAAATCTATTGACGAATGGATGTTGAATAATCCTGGTGTGCCAATGAAAATTTACGATATTGCAAAAGTTGTGGGAAGCGCATTTCCATTAGCTTTTACACCAATAAACGTCATAAAAGGATTTGAAAGAAGTGGAATCTGTCCTTTTAACTCAAACATCTTCGAGGAATTTGAATTTTTAACGTCGTATGTAACCGACAGACCCCAAGAAACGGAAGGACTAACTAATATCCCCACACCTTCAACTAGTCTGCAAGATATTCAAACAGCAGTTTCCCTTAATGTAGCAACACCAACAACCAGTAATACAAACAGTCATGAGATAGTGACTCCCGACGAAATTCGGCCACACTTAAAGGCGGAGGCAAGAAAAGGCAATAGAGCAGGAAGAAAAAAAGCAAAATCTACAGTTTTAACTGATACCCCGAATAAAAACGAGATTGAATTAGCTTACGAACAGAAAATGCAAAAACTTCGAATGAAAGAAGCCAAAAAGCGAAACACTGAAAAACAACAAAATGCAAACGGCAGCGGTCAACAACGGTATGGAAAGAGTCTCAGAAGAAAGTTATTTAGAGAATCTTCAAGTTCAGAAAGTGACGTGGAATTAGAGAAGATATGTTGTGACTCAACTGATGATAATATTACAGAAGAAGAAGAAGATGAAATTCCTAATGAAACTATATCCGAAGAAGACTTTGTCTTAATAAGATTTGCTACTAAACGAACAATTAGATTTTACGTTGCCAAAATTGAAAAAATAGAAAATGATGACTATTATGTTACATATCTCAGGAAAGGATTTCGATGGACTTTCACATATCCAGAGAAGAAAGATGATGACGTGAAAGGAAGAGAAGATATAGTTATGAAACTACCAAAACCCAAGATATCAGGGGGCACTGAAAGAGCATCGAAAAAAATTATATTTAATATTGATTTAACCGATTACAATGTTTATTAATATATTAATATGTATCTCAGTTGGCATTTATATTCAATATTCTAATAAATTTTTTTGTCTATTTCATTTTTTCTGTGTGTCTCATAAAGCACCATGTTAAGTCCCAGTATGTACCTGGCAGTGGTATATATTGGGACATCTGGTTTATAGTGGGACAGTTAAGTAAACACAAAACTGTGCAATATCAATTACTTTTTGTTGATAACATTTTAGACCCAACACCATTATAATTTACCAAAAAAAAACCATATCTCGGAAAAATAATAATTTAGTACAAAAAATTGTCAAAGAAATTTTTTGTCCCACTATATACCAGTTTCCCCTATCATTTTATAAAGTAATATCTTCATTTACTTGTATTACAAGTTTATTTGCTTGTTGTGTAGAGATTACATACATATCTTTTTCTTTATTGTTTGCTCGTTCTGAGTATCATTTTTTATGGGTTTCTATGCCTTGCATTTCTCCATCTGTTTCTATCTTCAGGAGTTTTGATTATTTTTACTATTTGGTCGGTATACCATATTAGGGATCTGCCTCTACATCTGCTTCCTTCTACCTTTCCTTAAATTGACAATAGGCTCCAAACCATTCCTTGATATAATGTGTCCAAAATATTTAGCTATTCTTTCATTTACTGTATCGCTTAATTTCTTCTTTATTTGAAGTTGATCTGTTACAGATATATTGGTTCTTTGGGTGACCCGTGAGATTCTCGACATTTTTCAGCAACACTATACTCGAAAGTACAAAAACAACTACAACAATAGAGAGAACACTAGAGCCCTGACAAGTCTGATTTAGGTTTGCAGAGTGATGTCATGAGATTTCCAAATTTTCGTGAACTTAACCTTTACGCCCTTCGCTATTGCAATTCTTCTCTTTATTTCTTCTTTACTTCCATCTGTGTTACAAATTCAGTTATTACTTGATTAGTACTATTCTGTCTTACGTCATTTCTATTGTTATTTGGACGGTCTCTTAACATTATCTTCGTCTTAGTCTGGTTCATTTATAGTCCCACGTGGTTACTAATTTCTTCCATTTTATGTAGTAGTCTCATTAATTCATCCTGTTTATTTGTGAATAGTGTGGGATTATCTGCATACCTCAGATTTGATATCTTCTTTCCTCCCATGCCGACACCGACATTCCAGCTATACGTGGCTTTTCTTATTATCCATTCTCCACATACATTAACAGGAATAGGACTTAAAATACATCCTTGTTTCACACATTTACCTACATAGAAGGAATCTGTTATTCATTCCCCGTCAATTCTCGACGTAGCGCTTATATTTACATAGAGATTTCTAATTAAATTCACAGGATGAAGAGGGGTGCCCATTGCTATTAGCGATTGACACATCTTTAGCCATTAGGATATATATTGTCGTGATATTTTAGTTAACAACGTATTTTCTTTCCCCTCATTACCTTTGTAAATTTTAGTTGACTTGTTGTACAATGTTTGGCACATCAAAGGATGTGAATACGGGATATTGATTTATCCATTTAATAAACGTTGGCGTAGATCAAATGAGATCATTTAATATATTCGATTGGGCCAAACATGAGGGTTGTCGGGGTGATGGGTAAATAGTTTTGTAAAGAAGTTAGGAAAAATTATCACTGTAATAATCCGGACGGAGTAAATAAATTTCAAATTAGCCATTAACTGTATTAATTTGGAACAGAACATGTTTTAGTTGTCTGTAACTTATAAACCTATTAAAGAATTGGAATTAAAAGTAAGTGGTGACTTTTTTATTTGGAGCGTACCTATTGAATGACAGCGAGCATCGATGTCTACTGAAATTTACGAGCGATCCAAAAACGGAGATAAATTGTTATTGAGCTAGTCGGATGCAGAAATAGGTGGATACGTGAAACAGTAGTCAACGTAGAGCTGGAAAAGTTCGCTGCTGCCCGTACACAACAATATAAATAGCAATTATCTGTTAGGTTCAAAATCTGCTCACGGGTGCTGCATCCTGAAACAAACCCAGCATTATATATATATATATATATATAAAAACAGGGTGTTTAAAAATACGTTCGGATATTTTACCCACTTATAGATCTCATCAATACAAACAAAAAAGTCGTAATAAGCATGGGTTAGAAAGTAAACAATTTTTAAGATACAAATAAATTATTTACGCAGAGTAGGAGTGCAGAATCGTATTTATCACGTCTGCTATGGAAGTGGATAAAACAACATTTGTTTAAGTTTTTGTAAGTGTCAATATTGTTATTGTAGTTGTTGGAATATGTATACCAACGCGGAACTGGCAGATATGTATTTCATGTATGGTAAGGCCAATAGTAATTCTTATGAGGCACGTGGCTTGTATGCCTAAGCATTTCCGAACCGGGCACTTCCGTGTGACAAATTTTTTACAAATTTGCATCAGCGTTTATCCGAAATTGGCGAATTTAATCAAGAAACGGTTGTGGTGGTCGGCCTAGATCAGTTTCTACTCCTGAAATGAAACTTACCATTTTAAGGAGGATTGAAGACATTCCAGGTACCAGTGCTAGAAGACTTTCTGCCAAAACAAATATTAATGCTTGCCTAATTTGGAGAATTTTACGTGAGAAGCAATTGTACCCATACCATATTCAAAGGGCTCTTATTGTGTCCGATTATACTGCACGCCTGGTGTTTTACCGATGGGCACTGACAAGAGAGACATTGTTAGTGAAGTCTTATTTACTGACGAAGCTAATTTCACAAAAATGAAATTTTTATTTTCCACAACAGCCACGTTTGGTCAGATCAAAACCCTCATTATTGAATCGAATCATCAACAATTTTCAATCAACGTTTGGCTTGGTGTTTTTGGAGAACATATGATAGGACCTTTTTTTCTTCCGAACCGTTTGACTGGCCATTTATATCTTGACTTTTTGCCTAATGCCTTGCCACTATTGTTAGAAGATGTACCCCTCATTCATAGAATGAATATGTGGTCGATGCACGATGGGGCTCCTGCACATTTTTCAATTGTGGTCAGAAATTTCCTAAACAAAAATTGCAACGGCAGGTGGATAGGGCGAGGGAGGTCCAGTTGTGTGGCCACCTAGATCTCCTAACCTCAATCCGCTTGACTTTTGTATTTGGGGTATTTAAAGTCGTTAGTTTATTCAAACCCTGTGAGTAATTTAAACGAATTGCGAGAACGAATAGAAGATGCCTGCCAGACTGCTCGTATAAATCTGAGAATTTTTGAAAGAATGCAGCGTTCATTTTTACAGAGATGAGAAAGATGTGTACAAATGGAAGGTCATGTAAACCATCTACTTTAACTATTTGAAATTAAAATGTTTTATTTACACAGCTATTTGTTTTGAGTGGGGAACTTATTGAAATAACAAGCAATATTTATTTTCTTAAAAAAAAACTCCATATCTCGAAAACGGTTGATTTTTGAACCCATGTTTATTACGACTTTTTTGTTTGTATTGATGAGATCTATAAGTGGGTAAAATATCCGAACGTATTTTTTAAACACCCTGTATATCGAGCTCGTGGGTTGGGATGGTCGAGTGGTAAGAGAGCCAGACTTTAGATGTAATAGTCCAAACACTTTCTAGTTTAAATCACTGGGGGTCGGAAATTTTTGTAATTCCCTGATGGTTGTATTGGGTCCCAGTCTCCAATTGCCATTGGGGATCAAATTAATGGTACTCTTTGTGTTACGGACGCATTAGAGGGGTAAGGAGACCATAAACAAAAACATCCACACAGCAGGCATGTTAAGCATGGTTACTCACCAACATGGCAATTTGCAGAGTCAGGCCCTGTTGTGCATAGCACAAACTAGCTTAGCCTTGCCTCACACCCCCTCGACATTGCCCAAGGGGATAAATGGAGATCATAATAATGAATGAATGAATATCGAGCTCGTTCAATTCTTTGGTCAAGTACAGGTATTTCATATTTTCCAACACAATTTGAACATATCCACATCTACCCTTTCATTAGCTTTGATTATTTCAATTATGATGTTGTCTATCCGTGGCTCCATAAAGAAGTTTAGTTTACCAACATCTTTTCTCTTAGAATTCGGGTTCCTATTCTTCTTGAGTATATCTGCTGGGTTGTTTTCTGTGCCATCTTTATTGACTTCAGTTTTTCCACCTTTCTTTGATGTTTTCTTTATCTGTTAGGACACTTGCATCCTCATCTTTTATGTTACTATAATTAGCAGTGAAATTACAGAGTATCTATTTAATTTTTATAAAGGTAATTTCCGTTGAAATCACCAAATATTATTGTAATTTCAAAGATGGTACTTTTTGAAGTGTTTGCTCTAGCTGTAAATAATATTTCTTTATTTCTTCATCGTCTGTGTTGGTAGCTGGAGGACATACAAAGATGTAAAAGACAAACATCATATATTTTATAAAACATGAGCATTTATACACATTTTTGGTTGCATGCAGTCAGATATTGCCAACTTACTTAGTTCAAGTAAAGACCAAGACCCTAAAAAACCCATTTTAACAACACAGATAATTATATTGAGGATGAAAATAAAAGTCAAACACATTCTATGAAATATAAAGTTTATTTATTTGGAACTTTTATACAAGTCTATTACTTACATCTGTAAGATCTGCTACAGCTAGGTAGTTATCCTAATATACACATATCAAAGTAGCAAGTATACAGATTTTGGTTGTATGTAGTTAGATATTGGCAATTTACTTAGTTCAAGTAATTCCAAAGAAAGACCAAGTGATATAAATAAGACTACTAGTTGCATCTGCGACGGCCTGTGGTTTGTTACTTTGGCCCTAAAAAAGCTATTTTATAGATAATTGTATGTTGGTAACAGGAAAACACATTTTATGAAATATGAACTTTATTTATCTGAAAAATTGTATTACAAGTCTATAAACGCATATTAGTGTCTGTTAATCTTTTAATAAAACAGACTTTTGCACATTATGCAGTCTGTAACAAGACCTGTTAAGTATCACAAGGTACAAATATCAAGACAGCGGTTTAACCCTCAAACTACCAATAGCGGCACATTTGAGTACAGATGTTGCATTTTATAAGATATGAGAATCGGTTTTCAAATCAGATATTTATATAATGCTAATTGTTGTTAAAATAACTTTGCATATCGTATCTGAATAATCTTCAGATTGAACTGAGTGTTAATTTACCAAAAACTTGTGATCAAAGTATAATTGATAAGAAATGCAACAATTGTATGCAGAATGGTTGGAAAATTTTATCAAGAAACTTAAAATTAACGTAACTTGAACAGTAAAGCAAACAACAGTACATAATACTAGGTTCCCCAGTAAGGCAATTCCACTCTTATTGATAACACTACCATAAATAATTCACTATCGACATTTCACTGTGTGATGGTGCCAGTTTTATAACGATTATAAGGAACATAAGTCCACAAGGATTTTGATTAATCAAATTATACATTCTGAAACAAAAAGCTGGCCTAGATTATTAAAATACAATACAATCACAGCAATACAATTTAACTCTTATTGATAACGTTACTATCATAAAGAATTTAGCCAGTTTTTAAAATTTTAAGGGATAAAATTCAAAAAGGGCTTTGTTAAATTAAACTACAAATTCTGAAACAAACATTCTGGCCCAATGTGATTATTATATCATCACAGTATTGCAATTCGACTCTTAGTCACAAATAACTTACACATGACAATTTCCATCCTTATTTTGCGGGTTTATAAGAGTTATACCACATATCCAAAATCTATTTAACAACATTTACAAATTTGCAACCAAAAATTGGGCTAGTGTTATTTAAAATATCAGTCAAGTCATAAAAAATAGATGTAAACAAGTATGATATATATAAGCAGCAAAACTGTTGATTCAGTCTAATCAAGTTCAACTCCTATTAGTTAGCATAACAGAAATCAGAATCAGTTGGTAGTGTTAAGAGTTAAATATGACCTAGAATTTTATAACGCTTTTTTTAAACATTCAAACTATACAAAATAAATATAAATAAAAATGAAAAACAAAGACATACTATGCCTAACAAGTAACTGGTTATTAGTTGGAATTGGTCTATTGAGCAGGGGCATTGCCTCCATCCCTATTTGGACCTGGCGGTTCATCCCTTCTATCACTACCGGCATTGCCCGGTTCAATGTCATCAGGATTGTCTCCCGAGAACTGCCGACGCAAGTTGTCCACAAAGCTAGGATTATTTATCTGCATCTGCTGGGCTAATTGCTGGCCCCTGAAATATCAAAGCTTAACAACAACTCCAAGAAATTCATAAAACTTACATTTGCAATAAGGCATCTATGTTGGGATTATTGCCCTCGTTGCCCATATGAAGGATGCCCGACATCCTAAAAAGATAGAAACAGATCATGATGAGAAAACAAATGAAAATCCCGATATATGGATTGTATTAAACATATTGTATTGTTTCTACTGTACTTGTAATAAACAACACCAATTGCGTGAAAATAAAACTTTATTATCAGCGGGCAAAACCTGGCTTGTCAATCGAACAGGTTACAGTACTCTCCTCCTAAATTCCCTAGATGAATTGGCGGCAAATATAAACCTAACATTACATCTCTCTTTCTTTAAACAAAATTTTGAATTGTACACTAATCGGACAGTTTTATAGGTAAGCACACAACTCTTCCACTTCCAGACGTTGTAGTTGGGCTGCTTTTACACTTTTCATTCCCATTATTTGCAGAAAATCCTTTAAACGGTGGCGACTGTTGCACTGTGCTTCGATTTTCCGTTTCTGGTGTCCTAGGGACCTCCTTTGGTACTTCTGACAGTTCTTCTTCACCTGACCTTTCTAGATCTTTCGATTCTGGAGTTTCAATTTGCTGTTGTCGAATTCTTCGTATGTTTCCTATATCTGCGTTGACAATAATTGACCTAGGATATTCGGTCTGGCTACTAACTTTCCTGAAACGCTGTAAGTCTGGAATATACACTTTGCTTCCTTCTCTCAGGTTTGGTAATTTCTTCACCCCTTTTCTCCTGTCAAAGTTTTTCTTATATCTTTCTTTCTGTTTCTCATCGGCCATTCAAAACTGTTTTCTGTTAGTTCTTTTAGGCATCAATGTTGATTCTGTTTGTGGTAGAATGTTCCTTAATTTTCTACTAAAAAAAGCTCTGCCGGCGATAGTACAGGTTCTAATGGCTTAGTACGGTATGCAAGCAATCCTAAGTTTGGATCCTGGCATTTATTAAGAATACCTTTTACTATGGCCACTGCAGGTGGATAAAGAACATGCTACAAAGCCGACAAGTACAAGCCACATCATGTGGCGAAAAGATGGACGTTCTGTAACCAGAGGATGCCCGCAAGGAGGGGTACTATCCCCCCTACTTTGGGATCTGGTTATAAACAAACTCCTCATAAACCTGAATAACGAAGGCTACTTTACCCTTGGTTATGCAGATGATATAGTCATCCTTATAGAGGGTAAATACGGCAATATAATCTCAGAGATAATGCAAACCGCTCGGAATAAGGTCGAGGCATGGTGCAACACGGAAAACCTTACAGTAAATCCTGCAAAAACCAGCCCTTTACCATTTACTAGGAAGAGAAATCACGGAAGCATAAATCCTCCCGAACTCTTCGGAGAAACCTTGCAAATCAAGGGGGAGGTCAAATATTTGGGTGTGATTCTAGACACCAAATTGACCTGGAACCAACACTTGCTAAGGACCACTAACAAGGCTAAAACAACCTTGATGATGGCAAGAAGAGCCTTTGGAAATAAATGGGGACTAAAACCAAAAATGGTACATTGGCTTTACACAACGGTGTGATAAGGCCGACAATATCCTATGGCTCACTTGAATGGTGGCCCAAGGTAAATCAAAGACAAACAATAAAC
>JABXWE010004531.1:0-61794 GCA_014611495.1 Limonius californicus | reverse complement strand
CTACTTTAATCCTTCTTCCTAGAATTTCTACAGCCGATAAATTAATATTAAATATATAAATAATATAAATAAATTATTATTACTTAAAATTTAAATACAGATGAGTAACAAGTTATAACACCGAGTCTCGCGCCCTAGTGTCCCGCGCCCTACCGGTCCGCGCCCTAATGTCCACGCGCCCTAGTGTCTCGGCGCCGTAACGGCCCGCGCCCTAGTGTCTTCGCGTCCTTGTGGCTGGCGCCCTAACGGCGGCGCCCTAACGGCCGCGCCCTATCGGCCGCGCCCTAATGTCCTAGACCGAGTTTTGGCTATGTGCTCGAGCTAATATTTACATTGCACTCTTAATCTAAATAATTATTTTTAACATATAATTAATAAGACACTAGTTTACAAGATGTTTAATTGCCGAACTTGTCAGGTAAATCTATAGGATTAATTTTCTTCAATCTTGACAATGATGAACTGTTATCCAGCCGGTCGATGGCTAGGGTATTTGGGTGCTTCTCTAGTTACCTTAAATATTTTGTGCTGTTGGATTGAATGAATTGCTTCTGCAACAAGAAGCATGTTGAGATTTCGCTGTATAACAGAATTTCATACAAACCAGATGAGCATCGGTGATGATTCTAAATACCTTAGAATAAAATTTTTGTAGTATTTATGTAGGTGAAGCGCTCGCTGTACTCCAAAGGTACCATACACACTTATTGGTTTTAGGGTTGTTTTTTATACGAGTAGTTTGTTTTCCACAGACAGATTTCAGATTTCCTACCGATGAGCCAGTAAAGTTTGCCTAATTGAACGTTTAATTGTTTTCTCTTGTTTCAAATGAGGCGTCTATCCAGATACAGTCCAAGATATTGTGCGGTGTTCATTTGAGGTATTATTCTGTTATTTAGTAGTACTTGGGGGCATGTCCCTAATCTATTGGTAAATGTAATGTTCATCGATTTACTTTCATTTGCATGAGTCTGCCACCTTGCTAACCACACTTGCACTTCATTTAAGTTCTCCTGCAGCGACCGATATGCTTCTGTCGGATCTGAGCGGGTCGCCAATATTGCAGTGTCGTACGCGGATGTTGCTTGCCAATTTTTTTGCATGTTTGTTGGTAGGTCTATCATGTAGAGCCAGTAAAGAACAGGCCCGAGCACACTACCTTGTGGAACCCCCGCTTTTATAAGAATGAGATCTTACTTCCTAATGGGATAATTTCACTTGGTTGGAATATTCCGTCTTCGAGATATGACCTTAGCAGTAAAACGTATGCTTGTTTGATTGATTGATTGAGCCCGCATGTCAAATGCTCTTGAAATATCAAAGAATGCTGCCGAGCAGTATCTCTTCTTTTGTAGGTGTTGGTCTATGGTGTCCAGAATTCTATGTATTTGTTCATAATAGGAGGTTTTGTTTGAAACCCTAATTGTTGAAGAGGGATTAAATTATTTTTGGCTGTGATCGGTTTTAATCTCTTTAACAGTACCTTTTCAAAGACTAGACAATACACAAAGCAGACTAATAGATCTGTAGGACTCTACCTCGTATGGGGGCTTGCCTGGTTTAACTATTAGTATTATTTGTGCGAGTTTCCACTGTGGAGGATAGTATCTTAGTCGTAGTATTGCATTAAAGATTGCAGGTCTGAGCGCTATTCCCCTTCTTGGGAGTTCTGTTAGATTGTACGTGAAGTGAAATCGAAATCTGGAACTTCTTAAACTGTTAGTTTCTTGTGGATTATATGCAGCACTTCTTTGGGTGACAACACCGTGATTGGTTCTGCATTAGAAGAGATGCCTCTAAGAATTCGTGCAACTGGCGTTCGCTATCTGATGTATTTTCAGAAGGGTTTTCGAAATGTGTTCGGCAGAAGCTTGAGCTCTTTCCTCGTCACTTCTGGCGCTCGTTGTTGTCTTATTTTCGAATGGGAGCTATTCTAGCATGAACTGTTTTATTTTTCGTGTGGCGTGCCAGAGTAAATAGTCTTAAACTAGTATTAAATGTTAAAAGTATAACTTTTTTGAAGAATTATTTACAAATTCATAAATTATGGTACATAGGAGCAAAATGTAATGATTGTGGTTATGTACTAAGAAGAATTGTTATTACAAGCACACTAATATTAAAACAAACCACTTCGTGAAGTTTTCACCTAAGTATTGATAAATTTCGATTACATATAAAATATATTTTATCTAAATTCCAAGACCTGTAATATAAACTAATTAATTTGGCTTTCCCTTAATTCTGATTACATGTAATTTCAATTATATAAATGTAAAATGAATATATGTATACGAATGTGCAATTTTGACTACTGAAAATGTGTTATTAAATGCTAGTATTCCGCTTAACTGACATGATTTTAGGTGCTGCAAGAATGTTAAATTTAATTAAGCATTTTTGCTAACGTAGTAAGTTTTGCCGTTAGACGTTTACCTGTTATTTTATTGCTTTTTTATTTAATATTTTGAGCTTGTTTTCTATTGTTTTCCTGGTGTATATACGTTGGTAGAAGATACTTAAGCGCAATGAGCAAAACGTGATGTGTAGCTGTGAACGCCGTTAAGTGCACTATTATTTCTTTATGGCACTTCTACTTCTTTCATAATTCGGATATTCGTTATTACACATTCGATAATATATTCAAAAAAGCTTACTCAATGGAAACGTTGGTTGTCATAAATTCGTGTTAACTCCCATTTTATAAAGAAATATAACCCATAACTAGAAAAATGATTCTACAATCTTAATGATAAATTCTGCTTTTGTACATAAAAACAAATATTTGCAGGGCAAGAAAAAGTTGTGTACTTCTAAATGTATGCAGCTGTATGCAAGTGGAATGAAATTTTAAAAGCCAAATTTGTAGCATTAGCGATGTTACCGCTCTTCTTGATGAAAAAGCACTGCAACAGAAAAAAAGAAAACAACATTTTATTAAATTCCGGAACATTCTGCATGTATGCCTCTGCCCGTGTAGCATATAAAAGAAGTAAATGGCGAGGGAAAGAATAAGAAGGAAATTTGTTTGAAAGAACATGGGGAGATTTCAAAGGAAACAGAAAGCGAAGCTTTTAAATAAAGTAGAGAATTAGCTTACATCTCGGATGCTTTAAGCATAATGCAGCCTAAATATTTCCGGTGGAGAGATATGAAGTAGTCGTCAGAAATTCGTTAAATGCCTCCGAATTTGCATGAAGATGAAAGGGAATTTGTTAAATTTTCATCGGGTGTACTTCATTTTGTCAATGGAGATATATGGCCGCGCCATTGTGATGAATTCCTCTGTTGAACGGTAATGACTTCGGCATAATGGAAAGTCGATATCCTACCCGAAATGGCGTTGGAAGTAGGTATAAAAATACAAGGAAAATTATGAAACAGCTACTGGGTCACATGTACAAATTATATACGCATTATCGGTAACCAATCGTCGAGGACAATAACCTTGCGTAAATTATAGTTACGATTTAACATGTACCTATGTACGTTTATGCTGCGTTGTAGGACTTCTCTAACATTTACCTACCTTGTATTATGTACTACTTATTTAGTATTGTAGGATAGCACATGTTGGGTTTTCAATTAACAAAACCCAATAGACATATTAAGGTGATCCCAACTTTGAGTTCAATATGAATTTTCCGTTTCATAGCTATGCTGATTGAAGGTGGTACCAATCCAAAGGTAAAATTATATTTATAATTCGTTTTCAGATACGTAATTTGAAAGCATTGAGAGAATTCGAAAAAAACAACCAGAATTACAAACTTCATGTTGAGGTATTTTTCTTGGCAAGCAATGTTTATTAAAGCATAATTCCTTAACTGGGAATTTTCCGTTAAGGCATTCCTTAAGCTTTGGATTTCAAGCAATGGGTTTTATCTATTATGTGATCATGTTTGTTAACGAGTGAACATTAATTTGAATATTATGATTCACACATGCTTAATATACATTCTGTTTTCGTTAATTCCTGTAAAAGATATAGAGATGTGTAGTTCATAGTATGTAGTAGTGTTTTGATACTCGGTAGGTAAAACAACAATTTATACATATTTATAATTGTTGAGAGTGCATGAATAAAATAGCTAATCTGACATCAGTTTGAAGCGGCCATTTTAATGTGGGTAATAGAAATCATGCTACTGTTTATAGATAAGATTTTTTTTCTTAATATTTTTGAAATTGGTTTGCAAACCACTTCAATAACTGAAGTGCACATAGGGTAAACAATTTCATCTAATATCAGTACGTAGTAGAACTTTACGTTACACACAATCTGGCAAAATGTGAAATAATGTTTGTTGGGCTGTAAATATTCAGCGCAAGTACAAAAACATTGTGTTATCAAATATTGTTTAGAATAGTAGAAGAAAATTTGTATTCAGGCGATTCCATGATTATTCAGATTATTTTTTGACTAGTAACAACCTCCTCATTTTGTATTATTTTATTATAACATCAAGCCTTGACTAACAATAATTTCATTTCATGTAAAAACGCAAATAGAACAATTTTATGTAACAATAAATATGTATGACGGAACATATCATCATGTTCTGACAGGCTTGGCGTTTGTTCATATTTCTGAACAAATTGTGACTTTTTCCTTTATATTTTAGTCATTAAGTAAGATTTGTTAAATAACTTGCAATTTGTAACCCATTTTAAAACAACCAGCGCGGTTGTTTTAATAACGTACTAAAGCCCCTCATCTTTAAAATGTATATTTTGGAAATCGAAATCTCAAAAATAAACTAAATGAGCGATTAAGACTTCAAATACGAAATCAAGTCTTTAAGGCCAAGCTGATCAGAGGTCGATATAAATGAAATACAATTGTTGCTTCTATAATAGCTTCGTGAAATTCCTAAGCAACAGTGACTTAAGGGGATCCTAAAGCGACTTACCAGCCAAAAGTTAAAACTTAACTTCTTACATCCACAAACAATTATATTATATTCCGCTACTGAGCTTACGGTCGTCTACCTGCTGGAAAACGAACTGCATCCGATTTGCAAGAGAATACGTGTAAGATTATTAAAGTAAATAGGTAGCAGAGTCTTGGCATTGTTCTGATTGTGAGAAAATTTAACAAATTTCCAATATCTTCAGTGACAGTGTCAGTAGGTGTTTAGTATTCTGTTAACCTTTATTTACTATTAACCGCAAATCAATTCGTCCTATAGTTATATTCCTTAGTCAATACACACTTTTAGGCAGTTTTAATGTTGAATGGTTAGCCAGCATTGCTGATATATTTATCCTATACGTAAAATGCTTTTATATAATAGCAACACATTTTAGCTGAAAACTTTATAGATATAGGTTTTTGCTGCGTTTGTAATTATTTATTTCATGGCGAATTCTGAAATAGAAACTTTAAGTCGGACTGTTTATAGTCGTCCAATAGATGGCTTAAATACAATGGAAATATTGTAGTACCTACCTAACAAAAATTTAATGATGCAGTTAAACCTACCGCAATGCGATACAAGTTGGTGGAAATGCCATAAACGGTCATGGATCAGAAAGTAGCACCCGAAAAAAGTTTACTCACTTGCCCTATTACACTGTGAAGAGCGTATGTACTAATTCAGAGATTCCTTGTACAGGTACCTATACATGTTTCCCTCGTGTTCAACATTGTGAATGTGACTGACGGTAGGTCGTAATTTACAGCATACATTTAAAGTAAACCGGGTAAATTGATTAATATCCCAGGTAGACCAGCATAAAATTGGTCGGCATGCAAAAAGGCCAACAGGCATAATTTGTTCAGGCATAGTTCTGCAAAACATCGAAAACATAAAAAACAACATAACGATATTACACGAAGTAATTAAGCAGGCTACAGCGGACCGCAACTTGCAAAATTATTTTAGAGTTACGGCACGGAGTACAGGTTTAATTGAAGGTATAATAAAAACGGCAAGCTCATTCCTGCTTCCAAATGAAGACAAATGTGCTGCGCGTGGTTTCCCGGGCGCGGGGCGAAGGCGGCAAATGGGAAACGCTGACATGACATGTGCTGTGGTTTCGGCTCCAACCACCAAAGGGGAGAAAGAGACTAATGAACTTGAAAGTAATGACAAACAAAACTACATCGCGAGTTATTCCTCGGCAAACCCCCGAATTTTCCAATATTTCCCTTCGACCGAAACTAATGGACACCGCGCATCCGCCCGAGCGGCGAGTCATTAATGCCTCCTTTTGTAATTAGATACGTCATCGGTATGTTATTTGATTTTCGCGGGTTAGCAACGAAGCACCGAAAGGCAAACATTAACTTGATTAATGTTAATGCCGCGTCTCGGTTTTTCCCGCGAAACTTCCAGGACGAAGTTCTACGGAAAGTAGGCCGGGGTAGCTCTCAGAAGAATGAAAGTAATTCTTTTCCAAATTCGAGACAGACATTTAATGCTGCAGAATTTGAAGTATTTCAATTTATTTATATGGGTTGCGTAAGTCTGAAGAAGCGTTTTCTTGCGTATCCGAGGAAGATGAAAATTTCACCTGAACAGTAAAGGCGAATGGAGCGTCATGCGTCATGATGTTCAGCTTGTATTGGTTGCATAGTTTCTTTCCGGATTTTCTCTTGGTCGGCACTAAGGTCCCTGCGCAAGCCAATTTGCGATTGTCGCTCCACTATAGGAATTAGCACAGCGAATGCTACTCGTTGACCGGATTTCTCTAACCCCAGCACGCTCCGACTCGGTATTTGCGAAGTATTAGGTTAAATTACTTTATATTTGCAGGATTTGTTCTTGCTTTACTTTTGCTAACTGAAATTCGTTATTCGCTTTTGCTAATTCCATTCTACTCTAAATTACACCGGAATTACGTGGAACGTTTCATTCCAATTGCTGAAAATTATCCTTTCTACTAATTAAATGGCAATATTACGTTACAGTTTTAACAAAATTTATTCCATAACGTCCTAAAATTAGAAAATTCAAATGCATTTTCTTTCTACATCTACATGTTTTACGCGTCTTTCTGTACAACACTTTTTAGTGATAATGCGAACCTATTGCCATACTTACAACGTTAATGCGTACTTTTCAACAAAAAGAAATAATTTTAATAGTAATAATAGCATAGCAGTACTAAATCTTAGTGTACAGGGTGTCTTAAAATGGACGCCCGTTTGGGATTCGACTCAGGGGCCTAAAATAAACAGAAAATCAAGAGTAGAAATTTTTCCGATCGGACATTATTATCAAGTTAATCATAAATACAATAATTTTACATTTAAAATAAACTTTCCACCCGACACCCGTATAGGAAATGGGAAAGGAGAAGAAGAAAATAAACTTTCCTGAAAACGAGTAATGTTCGGAAAAAAGATATTGTCCACATTCGCTGCCACAAAATGTATTTCTCCTCCTCCTACGCCAAGGAAAACATTGGTACGATCATTGACACCACAGCAGTGTGAATACCAGTTAGACATCTTCAGAATTCAGTACAGGTTCGCCATAAATGTTTTCTTTTAAATGGCCCCAGAAAAGATCCGGAGACCTAGGAGACCCGTATAGGTCCACCCTTACCAATCCATCTCTCAGGAAAATTTCAGGACATTTCTCATTTGTATTCCATGATGTGACGGTGCACAACCACGTTGGAACTAACAATTATACAGGGCGTCCCACGACGTGAGGTCATTATTTCGTTTACATTATTTTTCAGGAAAGCCAATGTTTATTTTCAATTTAGTTTAAATTCACTGTGAAGATTGTTCAAAATGGCCACCATTGCTCTCGAGACACATTCTGGCTTTTCTTAAGAAAGATCTGATTGCCCTACGTAGCATACCATTATGATACCGAATTAGTTCTGCTGCCTCAAACATGCTTCTCCTAAGATCTTCAACAGTCTCTGATAGTGTTTGGTATACCATATCTTTCATATAGCCCCAGAAATAATAATATAAACAAGTCCGAAGATCTTGAGGATCAGGGATGCTGTTCTCCTCTACCAATTACACGTCCTTCAAACCGTTGATTCAAAAATTGGCCTACACATAACGCAAAAGTGCGCAGGGGCACCAGCGTACTGATACCACAAACCATGGTTGATCGCCAGAGGGACATCATCTATCAATTCTCCCAAATATCTGTCGGCGGTTAAATGGTTCTCAAAAACGAATGGACCAGTGAGGATGTTATCATTAATTCGCACCAGATATTCACTGAAAACCTATGTTGAAAATTTGACACTTCGATTTCATGTGGATTCTCCAAATACCAAGAGTGGCTAATCATTCTCTTCATTAATCCATAAATAAATCCATAAATGGTGTCTCATCCGTGACTAAATTCTATTACGTAGGTTTCGATTTTAAATGATCCAGCGGCAAAATTCTGTACGACTAGCGAAATGTAAGAGGAGAGCTTGAAAAGGCTGGATATGAAAAGGATATAAACCATGACGTTATAATGTTCTGCAAACTTGCATTCGTGGTACATTAACATGAGCAGATACACGACGAACAGAGGTGCTGGGATTATAATCAATTTCACGCAGTATGATGTCCTCATTGTCTAGTACTTGCTGTATTGGACGCTCAGTCGACGGTTTCGGTAACGTTCCATGTTCACGTAGGTGGTTGTGCACTCGTTGGAAAACTCGTCGGTCTGGTAGTCGCCGATTTGGAAATCTCAACTTATGTTCTCGAGCAGTTGCTGTTGAGTTTCCATCACACAAACCGTACATGTAATGGCTATCGGCGTACTCTCGCGTTGCAAGTGTAAACATTATCGACACCGTTATTAAGCGCAAGTAGATAATAGTGCGTTATACACAACTCTATAATGGATGCTATTATTACCGAGGATAACAGTTGCAACACGAGCGAGCGAAGCGACCGCATTTTGCAATTATCATCTTTAAGGTGCTTTACTGTTTAACATATAAGTAAATGATATCATTTCCGAATTGTGCTCTCATTAGTTGTGTTATGCGTTGATCTCCCATATTATTTTTGTTATTTTAACTGAAATCGACAGTAGTTTCCACTTTGCTCAATTTTCTGCCTTTCAAACTTTATTTTGCGCCATGGGTTATCTCCGCAAGTATACGTGTAGATCTTCTTCTTCTTCATCACTTCGGGAATTACGCTGAATATCCTGTTCCGGCTTCCATTGCTGCCTCTGTTTTCCTCTGGCTCTCTACCTCTCAGCCGTTATGTTCTTGCTGCTTACGGTAATCCTTCTTTTGGTACCAATCTTAAAACGATGGTAATTTAATGCTGTGTGGCCTGTGAATAGGCCAGTGAAGGTTTTCAATTCCAGCTTGCTGAGGGACAAAGCTTTATTTTGCGAAAAAGTGATGAACTGTTTTGCCTGACATTGTCGTGGTATATTCTGCCAGTATGAGGACTTCTGTTGTTCCTCCCATAGTTTTACCGCCTGTTTTATGTGGCTTTTCTGTATTCCGCAGCAAGGCTCAGGTCCAGTAAATGGCGTCGTTGCTCCGCGTTTTGCGAGTTCGTCAGCATTTTCATTGCCTGGTACGCCCTCATGCCCTGGCACGTATCACAAAGTAACGTGGTTTCTGTTTGCCAGTTGTTTGAGGTTGTTCAGGCATTCCCAGACTAGCTTCGGCTCACAAGTGGGGGCGTTTAAAACCTTGATGGCTGCTGGGCTGTCTGTGAGGATGTCAGTTGTTGCACCTTTATATCCCTTCCTGTGGTTCATCTTTGTGCTGAGGTTTATGGCATAAACTTCAGCCTGGAAGGTGGTAGTTATGGCACCGAGGGGTTAGGAAAGGCGGCAACCGGGTCCATAGACCCCCGCTCCAGTTCGTCCTCCTTCCATCTTCGAACCATCTGTATACCACTGGAGGGATCCTTTTTTGAAGGAAGGTCCTCCCGAGGACCTCACTTCCCGGTCTGTAATGGTCACTCTAAAAGGTTGGTCGAAGTTGTATTTTATTGGAATAAAATCCGATACGTTGTAGGCCGTTCGCTCTAGGTGAGTGAGACTTAGAATACCTAAGTGGCCTGTCAGGTCTCCTGATTTGAATTTATTTGTCCTTGCAAGCGTGAGCGCATGTAGCATTGGCTCCTTTTGCACCTGACGGTGTAGGGACGTTAGTCCTAACATGGTCTCTATTGCTGCAGTTGGAGAAATGCTCATTGCACCAGTTATACTCAGACAGGCGAGACACTGTATCTTCTCTAGCTGTAACTGAGTAGTAATCTATTTTGTTTTTGGCCATCACACGACTGCTGCGTATGTGCGCATGGGTCTTATGATAGCCACGTATGACCAATGGATCACAGCTGGTTTTAGCCCCCAGTTTCTTTCTATCAGCCTACGCATGCTAGGGATGCTAGAACTGCCTTCTTCTGCAGTTTATCAATGTGTGAGTTCTACGTCAACTTCTGGTCTAGTGTAACTCCCAAGTATTTGACTTCATTACTGAAGTCAATAACCGCCCCTTCTAGCATTGGTCTAGTAGAGGGGACGTTTACCGTTTTCATTGGGTTTATGTTTAAGCCTTGATCTCGACACCAACTCTGGATGGTATCTAGAGCTTTCTGCGTGCGTTCTTCTGGTACCCTGAATAGATGTTCATACCGGCTAACTTTCTTTCAATGATTTTAACCATAAGTTGTATATTTATAGTCTTTTACATCTCCCATTTATTCATACTACCGTATATATGTATGTATATTATTTAGTTGGTACACTGCCGAAAGAATTGTTTAAGAAGAGGATAAGAACAGAGTTCATGGTTTCTTACACACAACTTACGTTGTCGGAAGCCTTTTTCAGAACTATAAAGACTATGCAGGTTTCCAATCTGTAGTCTCTTCTCTTCTTTTCTATCCTAATCTCTTCTCTTCTCTTCCCTTCTCTTCTATTCTCTTCTCTTCTCTTCCCTTCTCTTCCCTTATCTTCTCTTATCTTCCCTTCTCTTCTCTTCTATTCTCTTCTCTTCTCTTCTCTTGTATGTATATCATTTCCCATAGTATCCATGAATTGTTTCCATGATTGATTATAGGTTTCTCTTATTACGCGTTTTGCTTTATTTTGTTTTAATTATATGTCTTTATTTTCATCGTTCCGGTTGTTGAAGAAGTTTCTGTATAACTTGTGTTGTGAGTCTACCGCTTCCTGAGTGGCGTACGACGATACCCACAGGCTTTCATTTTTCTAAATTTCTTTTTACTTCAAATTTTAACTGTTTCTCTTCTATATTAATGTCGTTATTTGTTTTAGTGTTTCTTAGCTGTGTATTTAGTCTATTATGATATATGTTTGTTGTTTTATTTTGTACCGTATAAACTTCTTCGTTGCCTTTCCTTTGGATAATAGATATTTTTTGGATCTTGCATAGAGATTTATTTGGTCTGTTAACCGAATGTGACTGAGTGTATATCGTATCCTCATAACACTCTTACGTCTTCTGCTTCTGCTTGTTTTTTATTGTTTATTATACACTATATGAGTAGTCTATATTGTCGTGCAATCTAGATGTATTTCTAAATGTTATTCTTCCTGAAAAATGTGTTGCTGATTTTTAAGTTGTTGAATGTTGCCCCCCATCCCTTTAGCGACTCTCCATTTTGATGACCATTTCTTCGCTAAATATGCCTAGCGTGTTCGGTATTGGATCCTTCCCTACTCTTGCTTTTAGATCGCCCAAAATTCGGATTTGGTCATTCTTGTGTATAGCGTAAAATATTTCTTAGGGATCTGTGTCGAACCATTGTTGACTCTTCTGTTTTCCCTTCTTCTGGAGCATATGATTGGAGGAGGAAATAGAATTGTTACTGTTAGTATACCTTTTATTACTTTTTCAATAGAACACAGCTGCTTTAATATTTTGTTAAAGTATGGCAAGTTTTTGACATTTCTAAATTAGTGAGTGTTTATTTAATCAGTTAAAATGATAAACATTAACGATAAACCAGATTCGAGCAGAAATGTAATAACCAAATGGTACGTATTATTTCAGGAAAAAAGAACGACACTGAAATAAATAAAACGCCCGCCGTTTCAATGGTCGACTGGAAAGTTTTCAGAACGTCACATACCTTCTATTTTTCTGTCTAAATCAATCGCGGATTATAATGGATTTAGCTGTCGGTATTTCAAAGAATGTTTTGTTATGTAGCAGCGACATTTATAAAATTTTGATCAGCCCACTCAGCATTCGTTTTGAGTGACAAGGCCCGCTCGATCAATTGATTCACGTTTACACGAAAGTGTTTCAATAACTTAAACGATTTCTGACGACCACAAACCCGCCGAGAATTGCGTTTTGTCCATTGTTAATAATCGAACGCTCGTTTTGAGCGTTTGTAATTGGTCGTTAAGAATTGACAGCTTGGTTGTAAAACGCAAATTGTAGAAAGTTCTATTATTTGATCTGGAAGCTGAACGGGCATCCGGATCGGTTTTATACGTTTGTTTTCTATTAGAAACAGTAACAGCACATAAAATTACACCGAGTTGTTATTCTCCGCCGTCCTTTGCACCCCATTTAATCACGTGAAGTAACTATCGGACAAGAAGAGATCGTTTCCCCACGCCCGAAGCGTTCTCTAACCTACATTTCTTGTTACGACTTTGTTTTGGAGCTTGCTCTAAATAAATTTGATATCGGAGAATGAGATAAAGTTATTAGGTTTACGACCCTTGCTTCAGACTTTTGTATTTGAATAAACAATGGTTTCTTTGCCATATTTCATATTACTCTCCTGAATAATGCAGAAATGTGGCTTTATACTTTACTGCCGAGATGTTTCGATGTTCCTCTGTTCCGTTCTTTAACAGTCAAATCCAAAAATGATGAAAACAATTTTGTTTTATACATAATCTGCCACGTTTTGTGTTGGTTTAAAATTGCTCCCGGCGTCGTAAAAGGGTTTTTATTTTAAGACCGGTGTCCTTGCTGCTTTAAAATAATCGTCGGGAAACGTTTTCCTCCATTAATCATCATTTGCTGAAAATTATGCAATTAGAAGTCGCGGCGATTGGCTCGCCTGCCAAAACAAAACCCATTGGGTCTGCGGCCGGAATGATTGATATATTTTTTTGTAAAGGCTTCGTCTTCCGAACTGTCAATTAATCAAGTTATGAGCCGCGCATAAATTGCGTGTGGAAAAGTAGCTTCATGTTTCCGCTTTTCGGGAATAAATTTTTCCCCTAATTTTTTACGTAGGCTCACGTCACCAAACACACTTGCCGTTATGAACGAAACGAGAAATTGGCGCCAACGGCCTCATTTTCTTATTCTTTGTGTGTTAGGATTCGGTGTGTTTTATTATTTTGATATTAAATGTACGAACATTGAACCACAGCGGCCAAAAAGAGCGTTGACTCGGAAACAAAGGCTTTAAACTTTGAACCGTTAACGAAATTGCAGAGAGCAAAATTTTCCCGGCAATATTTGAACTTGCAAATTTGCCAAGTACATTAGCATTCCGGGTATTTTTAAACAAATATACACGTATAGTTTAGAACTACATTATCAAAACAGTGGCAGGCGTGCAGAATCAATCTCGACGTGTTTTCTTTCGGGGAATTATTTTGGAACGAATCCAGTTCATTTGACATAATAATTCGGCACGTAGGCGACCCTGTAATAAAATATACATATATACAGAGTATCTTTTATTTTAACGCCCGCGATATATTCCGCGTGCGGAATTATTCACTTTGGAGAAATAAAAAATATCTCGCGTATTTTACGTCAGTCCGCAAATAGCGAAGTGAGACATTCTTTATAGCCAACATAAACCAGACAAATGCGCCATAAGCAAATGAATATGGAACAACGCATTGTCTCTCCTGCAAGTTATGTCCCATAAAGATGCATCAAGATAAAGGACACACCTGATAGCGTCGCGATGGGACCACATCAAGTGCGAAGCGGACGTTAGAATTGCGCCGAGATTAATTCTTGACGCAAAACTAACCCTCACGTTTTACGATATCGCTTTCTTGTCCCTAACGCTGCCGGTGGAAATTCTAGAAATGTCAGCTTTTAAAGTATTTAGGAATGTAAGTCGGAAACTTACCCCTTAAACCGTTTTATCAACAAA
Source organism: Limonius californicus (assembly GCA_014611495.1). NCBI lineage: Eukaryota > Metazoa > Arthropoda > Insecta > Coleoptera > Elateridae > Limonius > Limonius californicus. The sequence continues at coordinate 47,729 of JABXWE010004531.1, read as the reverse complement.
GTCTGTTTTAGAACAAAAAGTTTAAATTATGTAAATACATATTTCAAAGAGTCTTCTATCTACTAGTAAAGGAAAAATTGCTAAGCTTTCGTGACTATTGGCATATTGTAATAAGGAATATTACATACTGTCCCAATATTTTTCGTTTTATAACAAGTCTAGTCAGATATTCTAGGATAACTGTCGGAATTTCTCAAATGATTGTAAGATTTAGGTTTTAAACTGAATTAGAACATGCATTAAAATTATGAAGCATTTCGATTTATTATGGTTCAGTACACATTACACAACAATTTCAATATGTCACAGTTGTTTACAATTAGGTACAGTTCTCCTAAAATAGTAAGATTTAATGTAGTGCAATTGGACACATTTTAGACCAAATTAGAACATTTTAACCATGGTGTTCAGAAAATAGTTTAAGTATTAAAACAATATTAATCTGCCACGGTAGAGAAAAAAGGATCTAAAAAAATTAGCTAAATTTTTAGTAAACTAATAATACCTGGGTTTTAAACCGTATTATAACATTCTATTTAAAATAGTAAGTAAATCAGGTTGATTATTGTTTATATATTATAATAATTTTTATGTCAGGTGATAATGAAAAGTGCAAGTAAGACAATTAACATTTCTGACATAGTTCTAAAATGTAGGTTTCTTTCAGGTAACTTTGAAATTGATAAAGTAATATTACTTCAATTTCTATTGGAGCAATTTAAATCTGCTGTAGTGGAGTAAAGGATATTTAGCAATGTGTCTTAAAAAGTAATAAGATTGCGGTTTGTTGTGATTAAGCAAATGTTGATTTCAATGCATTGAGCTAAGCAATTAGAAAAGTTGTTTAATTCCAGCTGAACATACTTAACTCAGAACAATTCTTGCTCGGTGTGGCACACTAGATTTAGTAAAATAGAATATCAGAATTTTAGTTTCTGCTGAATTTACCAAAGAATAAAACTTGCTAGTGTACGTTTTTCATTGAGCTTTGATTAAGTATGTCGGTGGTTTGCTATTGCCATGCGAGGAGAAATCGACGTGTAAAATTCTAATGTTCCTGGACTAAGGATCGAGCCAAGGTCCTTCAGCGCAGCAGTCCGACACACTGACCTCTGATCAGTACATGGTTTAAAAAATAGCGCATACAGCTTTTTCTTCAAAATAGCATAGTTTAAGGTTGTGTTAAAGTGTAAATCACATTTATCGAATACGAACAAGAATGCTATATATACAAATTAGTATTTTTAGGACCTAAAAGTGTTATTTAGGATTCAAATGTCCGTCGGCATGGTTTAAATAGCGTTTCCTGACAGAATGCGAATTTGCTATTAGCATTTCTGCTCCACTTATAGTGTCTATACTCCGTTTTTATTCATGCGTTGGTGTTGGCGAAATAGACTGTGAATGTAAAGGACGTTCACTTAATTAGCGTAGTAGGTTTTGATATTTACTTGCATCCATTTAAAAAGCTAGCAGATGAAGAGGATGGAAAAAATTTAGATTGTGAGCTATTAACAAGAAATTATTAAAAAATAATTTAAGTAAAAGAAATAGGTTTATTTGCGATTCTGTCGTTATTTACAACTTTTTAAAATAGGTGTTTGAACACACATAAACTTCAGTATAGCAGAGAGGATCGGACGCATTAGAATTATTTATGTTTCTTTTCTCTTAATTTGTAATTTTTTTTAAATCATCCAGTTAACAATTGTTGAGAATAGAAGTCGTTGTTCATTCGACATTTTTGGTTTTTTAGTACTTAAATTTCGTCCTCTCCAATAGTGGGTATTTCCAATTGCATTGCATTTTATTAGATTGTGATTACTTAAATAATAACCACTAAATCACACATATAAATAATTCATCCTTCAACATTAAATACTAAGAAAAGGACAGGTATAGATAAGAAAACGATGAGCGAAATATTTTACCTTATAAAGAACTCTTATAAAGAACTACACGTAATTATTTACCGCGTTTACTTGTGGTAAAGTTTGTTTAACTAGAGGGGTATAATACTGGCTCCTACAGCCGTAATTTAAAAAATAAAGATAGGTAAATGTTTTCATCACACCGAGTTATATATATAACGCTGAAGCTGTCAAAACGCTATAAAGTTCAAATAGTACAAGTCTATGCTCCTACAAGTACTGCACCCGATGACGAAATCGAAATCTGGTATGAAGATATTTCAAAAGCATTAACAGAAGAAAAGACACACAATACAAACTTATCATAGGTGATTTCAACGCCAAACTAGGAATACCAACAAATAGTATGAGTCAATACATTGGAAAATTCGGACTCGGTATCACGAATGAACTGGGAAAAAATCTGATTGATTACCTTCAAAAGGAAAAGATGTACTGAATGAATACATTCTTTCAGAAACAAGCAAAGAGACGCTGGACATGGAGAAGCCCAGATTCAGCTGTAAAAAATGAAATCGACTATATTTTAACAAACAGAAAATATATAGTCAAAGATGTATCAACCTTAAACCATTTTGATACCGGCAGCGACCATAGGCTAGTAAGGGCGAAAGTAGAGATAAGTATCAAATTAGAAAGAAGTAAATTAATAAAACAACAACGATGTCCGATACCAGAAATAATCCAAGAAAATTTAGAAAGATACCAAAACGAACTAAATAAAAAACTATCTAACAAAGAAATATTAACTAAAATGGACATTGATAGATTAGAAACTAAAATAAAAACAGATATAAGAACAGTTGCCAAAAAGATATGTAGTACCAATACCAATAGAAAGAAGAACTCAAAAATAAGAAAAGAGACTAGAGAACTTATGACAAAAAGAAGAAAATTAGATAAAGGTACACCAGAATATATTGAACTGAACAAAGTTATAAAAAAGAAACTAAGAGATGACTTACGACACTATAATACAGAAATGATAAAATCGACAATCGAAAGCAATAAAAATATGAAGATTCTTAGAACAGTTAATAGTATGGGACGACTTAGAATACATCAATTAAAAGACCCTAATGGCACGATAAAAGAAGATAGAGATGATTTGATAGCAATTACTGAAGAGTTCTACACTACACTATACGCAGAAAGTAATACAAAACAAGGGAATGAAGATGACGAAACCATTTTAAATGTTGGATCTGAAGATTTTCCAGACATTACCATAGATGAAATAGAATTAGCAATATCACAAATGAAAAATGGTAGAACACCTGGAAACGATGGTGTGACAAAAGAAATGATAAAATATGGCGGTATCATTACTATAGAAGCACTGACGATACTTCTCAACAAATGTCTGATGGAAGGCCAAATACCAGATGCATGGAGAAATGCCGAAGTAATTCTATTATATAAAAAAGGTGACAAATTAAAAATTGATAATTATCGCCCTATAAGCCTACTCTGCCATCTATATAAACTTCTGACAAAGATTATAACGAACAGACTCACAAACAAGTTCGATACCTACCAACCTCCAGAGCAGGCAGGATTCCGGAAAAGTTAAAGCACAGTAGAGCACATACAGACAGTCCGTACACTAATTGAAAAATGCAACGAATACGACGAAACACTACATCTCGCATTCGTTGATTACAATAAGGCTTTCGATTCAGTGGAACTATGGGCTGTTTTTAAAGCCATGAACAATGCAAGAATCGACTCCAGATACAAAAAGCTTCTTAAAAATATATATGATAACGCAACAATAACAGTCAACATTGCAGAAAACATCAAAACAAATAAAATAACAATGAAAAAAGGAGTCAGACAGGGTGATACCATCTCCCCAAAGTTATTTACTCTCGCATTGGAGGAAGTTTTTAAAAAACTTAATTGGGATAGAAAGGGCATCAAGATCGATGGAAGATATCTAAGTCACCTTCGTTTTGCGGACGATGTTGTGCTTATCAGCCAAAATATAAAAGAACTGCAAGATATGTTAAAAGAACTTCAAGAAGAATCGGCAAGAATTGGACTAACAATGAACATAAATAAAACTAAAATCATGACAAAGGAAGAAGTAGATACAAACATAGGAAATCAGGTTATTGAAAACATCGAGGAATATGTATACCTAGGCCATAGCATTAAATTAGGTAAAGAAAACCAGACTGCTGAGATAAGTAGACGTGTTCGGTTGACATGGGCAGCCACAGGTAAATTGTCACACATATTAAGAAATAATAAAATTCCGATCAACTTAAAAAGAAAAGTATTCAACACCTGCATATTGCCAGTAATGACCTACGGGATGGAAACCATGACGCTCACCATTAAATCAGCCAACAAACTCAGGACAACACAAAGAGCTATCGAACGAATGATGCTAGGAATAAGTCTCAGAGACCATATCAAAAACGAGAATATTAGGAATAAAACAAAAGTCGAAGATGTTACAAAACGCATAGCTCAATTGAAGTGGAACTGGGTGGGACATGTTGCACGACTGGAAGATACAAGATGGACAAGACATGTTGCACACTGGAGACCACGTCTTCATAAACGCAGTGTTGGCAGACCGCAATTACGTTGGCTAGATGATATCAGAAAACATATAGGAAACAAGTGGCATCAGATAGCACAAAACAAAGAACTATGGAATAGTATGGGGGAGGCCTATATCCAGGAGTGGACTACGAAGGGCTGTTAGAAGAAGAAGAAGAAGAAGAAGAAATGTTTTCATGTATTTAATACAATTTTCTTGTGTTTGAAAGACCTAAGAAAGCACATACAGTAAACATCTTTCTGATGTTAATAATTTACATAAGAACACGTCTAAAAATCTCGTAACAAAATGTATGTTAGAATTCTCTATATATTGCGGTATTTCATAAAATCTATACAATCTGATTCTGTAATATAAAACTTACTTTAAAGTTACAACCGAAAGCGTTTGATGGATTTCCCGATTAAGCTGTCAAATGCAGAATATCTGCATCTTGTGAGATAGATGCTGTATTCGCCACCAATAATGATTTAATGGCTCACAGGGCGGCTCCTTTCAATTTCCTGCGAGAATTTATGTTATATTATAGAGCGTATACGAGTATGTATCATCAATAACGCTCTCCTTCTTTTTATCCGGTGTGGCTTAAGAAAATTTAATCAAAGGGCGAAACATTTCCTAAAGCCATATTTTCTAAGCCGCTTATGTTTCTGACATTCTAAAACGTTCATATTTATTCTAATAAGAAGGGTGGTCATTTAGGTTGGTAAACCGAGCATCAAAATAATACTTATTATATGTTTCAATAGAGAAGTGTTTGCCGGTCAACCGAAGTAATAATATGGCGGAGAAATTATAACTAAAGTGTAAGAACTATCGTAAAGTCTAGAATCTTAACTTTACTGTGCTAAGTTGGCATCACATCACTTTGATATACAAGGCTTAGAAACTTAACACTTCAAATGTTACTTGCAGAAAGCTCCTTAGACGGGACAGCTTCTCGGATAACCGCAAATAAAATTTAATTCCTTAAGCGGTCGTTGCTATGACAATTGGTACTTTCTTCTAAGATCGATTGGGTTCGATCACCTATTTAAAAATCGCTCGATATTGGGAACTGTCTTTGGAAACGTTAGGTACGAAGTTGCGCTAAATCGCAATCAATTTTGTAATACATGCTAAAATGTCTAGTAACTTATAAAAAGATTCCTCTCAATTATCACAAGAATAAAAGTTTTAAATTTTTCAAAATATTCTACGGTCTGGAAAAAAGTTGCAGAAAGATATTTCCGGGAAAATTAAGCTCTGAAAAGAAGACTAGAAAAGTGAAACCCTAAAGTAAGATTCACGGAATGTTCCGGAAGAAGAAGGGTTACAGTCAAGTTAGGTTAAGTTGAGATACAGTCAGGCTAGTTTTGTTAACTTTAGGTTAGCCTAGATTAAAGCTCAATTTGTTTAGATTGTACCGTATTATTTTAGGTTAGAGAGGGTTAATGTTAGATTAGGTTAGTGTCAAATTAGTTTAGTGTAAGGCTAAATGAAATTCAGGTAGTGTAGTCAAGTTAAATTAAAAAGTAGGTTGAATTAGTCCAATTTATTCTGAAATAAAGTTACTTTACGTTACACCAGATTAAACTTAGATCAGGTTAAGGTTTAAAGGATTAAAGTTTAATGAAGGTAATTCACAGGACATTGGCCTATACATAAGAGAAGAACTAGAAGAAGAAGAAGTTAATAATAATTAAGGTTAGGTGATGTTCGTGTTGGTTTAGTTTTAAGGTTATAAGGTTAGATTATTTGAATTACACGGAATTTTATAGAATAGAAACAGTTTTAAAACAATAGTGATAGCTATAAAAATTTCATATTTTAATCTTATAGTATTTAACACTTCTAATAATATCTATCCATAGCAGCATGTAAATATCATCTTCATCATCATCATTCACAGCCTTTTCGTCCCAAAGCTGAGCATCGGCCTCTTCTCTACCACGTATTTCTCCTCATCGCGTCGAATCCCAACGACAGAAATTCCAGAGAAGGTTTTCAGCATTAAGATCCCAGGGTTGCAAGCCGGATTGGGAAACTGTGTGTGGTGGGTTGCAGACAAAATTTTTATAAATCTGCATAGTAATGCTTAGGTCTCGAACCCAAGCCAGAATCGACGTTTTACTGAAAAAGCAACCGCTCTACCAACTGGGCTATCACCACTCATCTAATCGTCATTTAAATAATTTCCTGTCTTAACTTATCCCATAGATGCAGTTTGTACCATGTATTTGTATAAATCCTGCAGTTTTTAAATAACCGATAACTAAGAAGTCCTGTCTTGTTTAAATATTCAACCTGCAGATATCGTGGTTATATAATAATAAATAACTCCTTTCCAAAAGCTGCATCAAGCGTGACATTTTGTCTAGGGACAAGGTATCTGTCTAATCTGTCCACTTTATCAAGACAGACACACAATCAATCGAAAAATTATAAACGCTATTTCCCAACTGAAGGTTCACACCTATCGAAATTTTGTATGGTTTTATATGGAATTTCTTTGCGGCGCTGCTATGGGTTTGTACTACAGGACAATCCCTGTTACAGAAAATACAACAATTAGTTGATACCAGAAATACACGCTTGTGTGTCCTCTGCGTTTGAACAAAATTGTACCCTTGAATAAGTGTTGGAATATTTTTATTGTAATTCTTCACCTTAAAATACAAATATTAAAAATATATTCATAATAATTCTGTAAGATTACTTTCCAAATAGAAATAGAAATGAAGGTAGCATTCTCTTTTCATTGATAACAATTTAATAATCATCATCAATGCTCACCCAAAACAAAAAGTTGTTGAAGGATTTGACAGAAATAAATTAACGTTTGCATGGGAGAGCAGCAGCAACTGACTACACAGTGCAACACATCCAAAAGGCACGTGCACAAGAAATCCCACTGTAAAATTACAGCAACACTATACCCGTATGTATTACCGATATAACACGCACAAGAATGGTTGGAAATATATACTCGAATAATATTGCTTCATTTTGAACAACTGGCGTGTCAGTAAAATGATCACAAAAACGATACATTTTTGCTGCGGGATACAAGTGAGACTGGTAGTTTCTTTTTCGTTAGGAGGTTGTCTTTGGCATCTCCTTGGGCCCTTAGTTTATGTAAAATACAGCGAAAGTTAACACCGTTAAATTGGAAAAAAGAGGGGCGAGAGAACAGTAAAAAAGGAGATTTTATGTATGTTTTCAGACATCGTAAAGTTTTTTATCACGGTTGCCATGAATGCCCAGCGTGCTTAAAATCATTATCTCGCCCTTCCAACTGAGGATTGCTTTCTTCTGCTAAGGATAAAAATCTGGGTCTTGATCAGATCTATTTATTGGCCCGTGGCCTAAATCAGGTCGTATTTCTCATCCCCGATTCCGCGCCTGAGCTATCGACCAATTTTGTTTAGTCGCAAGAAAAGATTTGTGTATGAAAGCGTGCAGGTGAGGAGAATTGCACCAGCCAGAAAATTTTACTCCAGGAAATAAAACCCCTCGAACGGTCTCGTAAGGAAGAGGTCGGAATGAGATGAGCATAATCTATTTCAGCAGCAAGGCCCTGAGTTTCTAGAGGACTCAATTCGTCTAAGCTCGGTTTTCTGTATCGCGTCTCTTATTTTGTGGAGCACAAACAAGCACTGTTCTTTCGACTAAGATCTGATACAATATATGAACTTCAAAGTGCTTTCTCTTAACGTCAAAACGTATTGGATCTTGCCCGCGAGCGTTTTATTCATGTCAATGGCAAAAACGCATCCTAGATAGCGAAATCCCCGAGATACTGGAGGAATAATGGAATGGAAAATAAACCCGAGTCAAACCTGAGGGTGATAAAGCACCCTCCGTGATTAGATCTAGAAAATTAAGTACAAACTTTCGCCTAGCTAATGTCATGCTTCACTCAATATGCCACCTAAGGTCTCACTTTTTGATTCTGATCAAGTTTTTCGCAAAAGGTCGAGCTGACTGGTGCCTTAGATGCAGACTAAACTCTAATATTATCTTTAATTCGCGAGGTTTTAATGAAACAATACAAATCTCATAACTGAAACTACTTTATACTCGCGAACTATTAAATATAGCTGTATATTTGCTAATTGATAACGTCGTTATGGCAATAATAGAATATTGATAGATCACTTGAAATATTTACACGGTAAAATGGAAATAAGTTTGTTAGAACATTTGCCAAATACTGTGTATTTTCTTATGGAAACTGTAAAAACTGTTTCTAATTTATACCTAAATACTTGCTTGAAATAGTCATTTACGTGAGGAATTTGAGGCACATGTTGAGAGTAGCCTTTCAGTTTCAACGGTAAAGAAGACGCAAAAATTATGGAAAAGTGTCCGCGGAAGAGAGAAATGTTGAAGCGATGAGAATGGGGAATGAAAATTTACGAATGAGTTTGTTAGTATGAACAAATTCAAATTTTCTATTACTGTTAGAGATGGTTTATAATATATATTTCCCTATTAAACTGTTATCAAATGTTATTAGTTTATTCAGTTGTTGGTGAAATACATGTACATATTAGAACAGAAAGCAGCTTACATTTAAAACATTATATCAAACCGCTTTAAAGACCGGCATCGTTAAAATAAAAAATTCAGAAAGACCAACTGAAAGTTTAGATTGAAATATAAAAAGTAAACTCCATAATTATTTTATTATGCATGTTAGTAGATTTAAATCAGCATTTTGGAACATGTATTTTTTTAATAATAATATTTCATTTTGGTAGGGAATGTTTTACGAAAAATCTCCAACAATTGATACAGAAGTGCAAAACAAATGCTTCAACATTAAGGTTTGTTTCTGTTTATTTTGACTATCTATTAAAAATTAGTTTAAGGAAAACTGTATAAGTTAGTCATTCAATTAATCATACTCAACATTTATATGCACCACCTTGTTTTTCTGCTATAGCATTACTTTAATAAATATAAAACGATCGTTTAAAATATGAAAGTCTATAGAAAGTATTCCAATAGTTTTTTTAGGATCTGTTGTTGTTGCTAATTTTAATAACAAACGTGATGAAAATACTTGCATTTTATGAGATAATCAGAATCGTCCTTGTATATAAATCATGAATAATTATGAACATTATTAAAAATTCCCCATGGTTTTTAAATAATGTTTTTTACAAAAGATGGTTGATCGGTGCGTGTATGGTACTAGACAGTGACAGGAAGTAACATTTGTGATACGATGTTGGTAATCGGTATTGGTATACTTTTTTAAGTTAAGACGTACTATAAAATATGCCATACTTTAGCAATAAATTTTCACTAAGGTCTAAAGTCTAGAAACTACAGCTAAATATGTAGTTTCTGGAAATAAACTCATTGCATATTTATAGGGCAAAAAACATTCTTTAGAAGAAACTTGTTGGTTGCAATTTTCAAATATCGATATTAGGTATGCTCTAGCCCTTCACGAATGCAGAATGATTTAATGCAATTTTTTTTAATATGAGAGTTGCCCAAATACAGCTGTGAGTTGCCGATTATTATAAACTTGCAAAGTAAAGTTGCTGAAGTATAAATATAAATCTACTTACTATATTGTCAGCGATAACGTATATACCAACGCGTTGTGTTTAATTTTATTTGTATGACGAAAAACGATGACTATCTAAATACTTAATTAATTTGGCATACAGTGAATAACGTCAGTAGTAAAAGTGAACAATTATGTGTTATCATCCAAAATTAGCATAGCTTACTTTTATCAATTTAAGTTAAATTTTGTTCGCTTTAATTTTCGAAATTCAACAATATTGGTCCAGCTGATTTGGAGACATCGGCGAATACATACAAACCACGTACCGTCGGAGATCTTTGAAGTCCAAAACGGGTATTTCCTTAACATCTCAAAATTGGATTATCACGAGTATGTATGTGGAAAAAGCGCGGTCGACTTAATGAAGAAGCAGCCATGCCAGGGATGATGATGTTTCAACATATTTAGCTATTAGTTATTTAATTGAAATGTACTGGAAATATTTTATGACTGCTTAAAATTTTACCAACAATATGCGAAAAATAAACATTATAGGAAGTTATTGTAAATGTTTGCGATTATAGAAGTGCACATTTTTATACATAAACAAATTTGGTAAATCTTCCTTCACAAAAGTTTCCTATTTTTATGAATAATGTACCCAAAAATAAAACTATATATAGAGTAAATATAAGAGCCTTATGAACACATATGAAAGCGGACATTGTGACCAAACTTTTGGGTAGGTGTTACGCCCATCGTAGGTATGCTCTTCTTCTTTTCCTTGCAAGTTTTAGGCCTGTTGGCCTGTTCCGACATACTATTTACTGATCTGACCACCTTTTCCTTGGTCTGTCTACAGATCTTCTTCCTGCAGCTGTATATCCGTATGCTTTCAGCGGTAATTTGTCGTGGTTCATTCTCGTCACGTGCTCTGTCCAATTTTGGCTCAGATTTTGGATTCAGCCATTAAGATGTTGTATATTTATATTTCTTCTTATATTTTCACTACTCTGCTGATCTCTTAACGTTACTCCTACTTTCCGTAAAAATCGCATTTCTGCTGTTTGGATTCTATCTTTGTCAGCTGTTCTTAGAGTCCACGTCTCACATGCGTGAGTTACTACAGGTACTGATATAGTTTCATAAAATTTCATCATTGTTTTTGCTGGGGCCTTATTATTCATAGTTCGTATTATTGTGTCATTCATTTGACTGAATTTTGTCAACTTTTGGCTTATGTCTGATTCACCCATGTAAGATACGTCGCATCCTAGGAATTTAAAGGAGGAGACTTGTTCTATTATTTGGTCTTCCATAACTATTTTGGCTCTTATCGGCACGGATCCTTTAAAAGCTAAGCATTTTGTCTTAGCGATTGAGATTTTTAGATTATATCTTTTTATAATGGTATTTAGGTAGTGTGTGGCTCTTTGGACTGAGTCTTCCCAGTCAGTTATTATTACTTGATTTTATTTTTCCATTCACGCATAGCTTCGTCGATATATATATATATATATATATATATATATTGTTGTGATACCCTACAACCTGAAGACGTCGAACAACAATTTAGGATTGGTGAAGGTAACTCACATTCTATACCACGACTATATGAGACTCTGAGGATAAATGCTGTGTTAATGTCTTAGACCTCACCACAACTGTGTGTAATTTAGATAAATAATGAATGTTCGATGGTAACTGTAAAGGAAGTCAGAATCTACAACCCATTACATGTATGCCCTTTGATTTTACAAAATTTTATGATTACTAACTAAAACACATATACAAAAAACAAACACAATTTAATCTTCTTTATTACGGCCAGAACGTTAGTTTAATGTTTCACCCACCTTATTCGTTGTCACAATGATAGACCACTGACCTCTTTCTTCAGTAGATCCTGGATATCAGTCCAAAAACACTCCTACTAGCTGTCCAGAGCTGTTCTAACTTCCAACTTGGCTCCAGCTGAAACACTCTTTACTTCTACCTTCTCCAGGACATAATTCGTAGTTAAATCTTTCACAAGATATTATTCTTGTTTAAGAACAAATTTAAAAAATATATATGTTGTTCTTTAGAAATTTATTCATTAGCTTAGAAAAAAGCTTTTACAATATTTGATGTAACAAAATACAGTAACAACTATCTCATTCTAAGGCTTTTATACCAAGGTACGTAAAAACACCACTTTTTATTTATATAATTGTTCTCGTAACTAATCAATAAAAGTTCTTATTTTGCCTCCTACCAATGAGGATCAAGATTTTCAATAACAACCTCCTATCTACTAACAAATCACATAATATCTAAAAAACCATCGGACATCGCATGCAATAGATAGGAATTACTCTCTATTCCTTCCTATTCTAAAGAAAATAAATCAATTACCTAAAATGCACTTTGAATTGGTTTAGGCCAAAAAGGAAACAGATTACAGAGAGCTCCAAATCCCAACAAACATCATCTCTGGTTCACTATCATCGATATAAGATTTCATGGAACAAAAATTAAATACTGAAATGCCTACACAGTCCAATATGATATCACAGCAATATAAATATATATATATATATATATATATCTCCCACATATATATATATATATATATATATATATATATATGTATATATATTGAATAATTGTGGGAGAAAATGACCGCAGCCCTGTTTTTTAGTCCTTGTATTATTTTAGTTTCTTTTTTTTTGTTCTTCAGCGCCGTTTATATGATTCTTGTAATTTTTATTATATGCTCTTTTGTTCTTCCTAGGGGTGCTTTGTCTCTTAAGAGACGTAGCGATCTTCTCTCTTCGCTCTTTGTTACTTCTATTAAATGTTTTGGTATTCCTTTTTTTGCCCATTATTTTCCATAGTTTCTCTCTATTTACATTATCGAGGGCTTTGATGTAGTCGATAAATACAATGTATGTTTCCTTGTTGTGCTCACGGTGTTTTTCGATGATTTGTTTAAGGGTGAAAATGTTGTCTGTACAGGATCTGCCCTTCCGGAAGCCTGTTTGTTCCTCTCATAAAACTGCCTCCGTTATATTTCTTATGCGCTTATTAATTATTCTTGCATAAATTTTATATGCACTGTTTAAAAGGCTTAGCCCTCTATAATTATTGCAGTCTTGTCGGTTTCCTCTTTTGAATAATGATTTCACTACTGCAACATTCCAATCTTGATGTACCTTTTTTGTACCCAGCATAAATTTACTAGGTGTAGTAATTTACTGTTTAGTAGATTTGACCCATATTTTATTAATTCCGAGTTGATGTTATCCATTCCCGTGGCTTTCCGATTACTGCTTTCTCTTATTGCCATTTCTATTTCTGTTACTTCTAATCTATCTACTTCTTTATTATTTGTATTTGTGTTTGTTCCATGTTCCTCGTTTTTCCTCTTTGAGCCATAGCTTTGTATAATATTCATTCCATTGGTTCGGGTCAATTACGTGTAGTTGAGCTATATCCTCTTCCGACTGATTTAGATGTTTCATTATTTTATATGCTATCCTTTGTTTGCCGTGTACGTTTTCTTCGATTTTACTTATATAGTCATCCCATTTTGATCTATGTAACTTTCTCCTTTCCCTTTTTACGTGAGCACATAGTTTTTTTATATTATGTTCTGTCCTGGAGCTGCTTAATTTGTAGTCACATAATGTATGCTTTTTTCTTTTGTTGTACCAAGTATTTAATAGTGTCATTCCATCCAGGGAGTTTACTTATTTTTTGCGTTTAGTACGTTTTCCTAGAACTTCGTCCGCTGCTCTCAAGACAACGTCTTTGGTTTGCGTCCATTCATCCTGTATGTCATGTGTTTATTATATTCCTCAGTTGTTCATCTAGTTTACTTTCATACGTAATTCTGTTTACTGGTTGTTCTGATAAGTGTATTTTGAAGGTTTTTTTAATTTGTATGTCAGTTGTAGGTTTCTTAAAGCTTCTACATCTAAGTTTCATTGTCGATATTAATAAGTAATGGTCAGAGTGAATGTCTGCTTCTCTAGTAACTCTAGTGTCATTAAAATCTGTTTTCAATTTACCATTTACCATGATATAGTCAATTATTGACCTGGATCCCCCTTCATTCCATGTATATTTATTTATATTTTTATCTCTACAGTAGCTATTTATGATTCATAATTTGTTGAATGCGGCGAAGTCTCGTAAATGTTTACCGTTAGTGTTCCATGTGTACCTACTCCCCATTGTTTCCGATTATCTGTTCCATAGGGCTATTTCCTATCGTTTTTATTTATTTTACTTACTATTTCTTGAAGTTCCACGTAAAACATTTCTGATTCTTCTCTCTTCAGATGCGTACAACCCTATTACCGTTAAATATCCACTATCCACTTTTAATTTTACTATTATAATTCTTTCATTTATCATATTGTATGTTTTCATTCTATCCTTCCATTTATTGTTTATAAGTATGGTTGTTCTTGCTGCGGGCGTTGTTGTTGTTTTACTCCACTATATATCATTACATGTTTCTTAAAGTCTATCGTTCTTTTTAACTTTTTCTTTGTTTCTGATATTATTGTTATTTCTACATTTCTTTTATTTAATTTTTCTTCCATTTCATCTATCTTGTTTGCAATACTTCTTACATTGCATGCTTTTAAATGTTTCTTTAATTCCAAAATTCTTGTTCATTTTCTTAGCCGAGTCGTCATCTTTATGATCCGTCTTATCCGAGGCTTTCTTAGTATGTTTTTGGGTATTTCAGATTTTATGTGGTCGGGTACCAGACGACGCACAACCCTCCTCCTTTCTCAAACGGGCTTGGGACCGTCTACAGCGGAGTTCGTAAGTGTGCTGTGTATTAAATAGGTGTCAATCGACGTTGTAACTGGAGTGGACATTGTAACTAGAGTGGATATTAAGACCAACTATTATGGCCTCATAAGTACCCGCGAGTGTTGTGACCAATAGGCGTTGCGTTCTAGACACCTTTTCTGGAATTTTGGTCGTTCGGAGATTAAACTGTAGGTCTACCGTGTTTCTCTACCTTGGCGCTGGGGAAAAGCCCGTGAACAGCAGTGGAACAAATAGGTTGTTGATGATTTCATATTCTTGGTTATGATGCACAAATATATGCAGTTACTGGAGGTTGGCTATAGCCGGACTCTACTGTACCACTGTTCAACTATCTCAGCAACTTTTCTCTAGGGCAGTGGTTCCAAAAGTATGAGTCGTGACCCGCTGGGGAGGGGGTCGCGGGAGAATTGTTCCAAATAAAACAAAATGTCTTCTCAAGACATTTATTTCTGCCTTTCACAAGGTAAACAAAAATAAACCAACTTAATATATTAAAATTGTCAATGAATGCAAGAACCTAAACATAAATAACTAAACATAGAACAAGTTGCAAAGTAAATACATTTATGCAATCTATGTGCCTGTTTGTCAGAAACTACCATTTAAAATCTGGGCTCTGTATTCGATACACACATATAATACTATCATTTTCATGTTCGAGACGATTTCTTACTTTTGTTTCGAGCGCAGTCTTAATTCGCACAAAATGATGTAGCAAAATGGCACCAAACACTTTATTGCTTTGTTGCTTTATTTCAGCTTGTTCAACGGAATTGTCTAAAAACGGATTCAATATCCGTCTGTCATTGTCATAACTGTTTAGAAACTAACTTGCATATCTGCAACACGTGCTCATAATGTATCATATTATCGTCCTTAACTAAGTCTTCCATGAGTTCTTGAACGTACTGAAATGCATTAAACTTCTTTTTCCAATAGAAGTCTATCAGATATCGCGTCTCTTTATAAATCCGTTAATTTTGTCCGTGGCTGTTATTATGAATAATAGCAGCTTAAAAAGCCAAAGGGAATTTTAACTGGTAAAATCCTTTCAAGACGTTACCCCAGGAAAGCCGTCTTACTCCGTTTCCGAAAAATACGAATCCGCAATGCTTTTCCCTTGATGGAATTTACCATTCTCGTTGTAAAAAACAGTGTCATCATGTAGTATTTGGCATTATTTCCTTTACTCTGACAGTAAGACCAGATCGATTTCTTGTCATAGCCTTAGCGCAATCGGTGCACATATCAACGCAATTTTCCCAGTCAAGTTCGTACTTAGTATTTTGCGTGAAACTGTCCAATAAACATTTTGCGATGATATTGACCTCTAATGGAATACAAAATAAAATATCTTCTGTAATACCATGTCCAGTATTGCATCTTACAAATGCTGTAAATTGGGCACAATTAGAAATATCCGTGGATTCGTTCATCTGTAATGAGAAGTACGCGGACTTCTTAATATTTTCAACAGCTTGTGTTCGAATATCTGCTGCCATGTCACTTATTCTTCTTTGGATAATATTATCAGAGAGGGGTATTGCTTTCAGCTTGTCAGCCTCTTTATCACCAACCGTTATTTGCACCATTTTAACAGCTGCTGAAAAAATCAGATCTTCAGCAATTGTATGTGACTTACTGGTTCTTGCAATGGGAAATGCAACTCGATAACTTGATAGTAGTGCGTTTTCATTAGTCGTGGTTGCCGATGAAAAAGTGATTTGCTCCTAGTGAATGGGTTATAGCTTTCCTTCAAAGAATTCTACAGGCATTTCTTTCTGTCAGGATGTTTGGTATTTAAATGTCGACATAGATTTCTTGGTTTTATACTTTATTTTGACAACACTTCTCGTCAAAGTACGTACTGGGGTTTCCGGGAAATATCGGTAAAACCATATTTGAGTTATCCATTACCGTATAATCTATGTTACTTTGTATTCCTGCCACAACCAGACGCGGAAGGTTTCAATACAGTTTTAAAAATTTATCGACTGTTAACAAAACGAGTATAGCTTGTAATTAATGTTAAATATTTGTTATCGATTTATTGCATTCAACACACAGTCAGCAGTACAACACACAGATTTGAAATGATGAGTAATTTCATCGCGGTCTACTGCTTATATATAACAAACCTGATTCTCCAGATTATTCCATTGCCATCTTGCACCCTCTCGACTATGGTGGAAGTGTCCGGAAACACGGAGAACAAATAAATAAATTGTACTACTTGATAATATTCGGCGTCAGTTGACCGTTTAGATACTGAATCTGAAATTAGTTGAGTACTACAAGAGGGGGGTCCGGAGAAAAATTTTGGCCGAAGGGGGTCAAGCTTGAAAAAGTTCGGAACTACTGTTCTAGAGTTACAAACTTTATCCTAAAAGTAATTAAAAAGAATTTTGTTTAAGTAATCCATCGCCTAAGCTTTGGCCAAAAGAAAACAGTTAGTGGAGTTTCTGCTCTCAAACTTTTCGATTATATTTATGCTAGTAGGGACTAGCCGAAAGCTGATACGAGAGAGTTTACGGCCAAGAATGTTTATATCAACACTCTCGTTGATAAGGGCAACTTATTCTGAATCCGATTCAATTAAACTTCCAACGCGGGAAAAGTTTCAGTGTTTTCAGGTCCCGTGCATGCAATTCCGTCGGCCGTTTATTTTCCTTTCGGGGAATTTTTGCAGGCGAAAGTAAAACTCTTTAATTAAAACTACATGACATTTGCTAGAACCGACTATAAATAAATTTCACCGAGTTTACAAGACGCCAGCTGAGCTTGAAATCGTTTAGTAATTTGCAGTATTATTACTTCGCATTTACGAACGGAATATCCGGAAAAGGTTGCATTAGAAAATGGTTATGCGACCGCCGTCTCCCGCACTTAAAAACGGCACGTTCCCAGTTTGCGAGTTAATTTTCTTTTGGTGTACGAAACGATTTTACACAATTTCCTTCAAGGGCACAATAAACTGCCGTGATTGCTTCCTGATGAAGTTCTGGCTGAAACGATTCCCTCTGCAGAAACTGCCGTCGTAATCGTATGCGGGTGTATCGCTTTTCGAGTCGTCATATCCGGCGTTATTGCCAACTGTCGATGGCAGTACGTGCCGCTACGGCATCCATGCAACTTTAATGCGATATAGAGAAGTGAAATTTACCGGAAAGTTTGCTTAAATGGGTTTCAAATTGACGACGAACTCGCCGCGGATAAATTATGCCATAGTCTTGAAACTTAGACTGTAAAGTCAAATTCTTCTTATTGCAGACCTGCATTTCCTAAAATATTATTCGAATCTGGAACTCACCTGAAACAAACTTTTCACAACTTTAATTTCAAGACTGGGAGATATCTCGCATCGTCAGGTTTTTGTGTGCAAATACGAGAAACGAACTTATTCGCATTTTAATCAAATCGGATGTTGTGTTCTTAAGTGAAACAAAATTGGTATCCTGCAAGATGAGTTTCGGACTTTAAACATCGATGAAGATCTGATATTGTGATCGACAATTCTCACACTATAATCCAATCTAACTTCTAATCAATTCAAATTTTAGTTCCGTCTTAACACTCTGAAATAATTTATTTTCTTATTACACTAATCAGGAATGATTAATATTTGGAATTTTATTATCCAATCCCGACTGCGGATGTTTTTAGCAACCAACTTTCGGATTTAACACATAATCCAGATTTGCTAGATTCAATTATACAGCAAATCCGTGTTTTCATCTTTGGATTAAAATTCTATATTCTTTTGAATTTGTGAATTGTATATCTAGAGTTAGCAAGTCGAACTTTCGAGTTTCAAAGTGGCATCCCGTATTTCCAAGTTGAAACCTGTAGTTCAAATGTCAAGAGTTGATGTTTGCTGTTGAAGTTAAAAGATAAAATCTGAACTTAAAATTCCCAATCTTCACGATTAAAACCACGATCTTGGATTTAAATAGTCAAGATCTGGAGTTTACATTTGATTTTAACTTAAAATCGAGATTTGCTAATGGAAACCTAGTTCTTAGTGTTCAACGACCAAATTTAGAACTAGAAGTAAAAGATTAGACGATTTTTTAGTTGAAATATATAATATTAAACGATAGGGAGGTTTTAAAGTGCCAAGATTTTGAGTTCGAAGTTGAAATCTTAAGCATAAACTCGGTATTCCGAGTTTAACACTGAAGTTAGTAAATAATGATCGCGCTTTATACAACTTTCAAAAATTTATTTTGAATCACCAGCAGTAAACAACCAAGATTATAAAGAAAATCCTGAAGCTCGAAATATATTAGAAAACAAACAAAACTGAGAATTCAGAAGAGCTTTTTTGTTAGACTGAATATGTCTACTAAGTTCGGATTCGGACAAGTAAACGAAGAGACATCTGAAAATGGTCGTAAAAAATTTGTTTTGCAACTTAAATTATTGAAATACTTTAGAATATTTTATGCAATATTTGTATGTCTTATGTTGTTGATTTTGTCGATAAAGATTTCTGCATTTTCGAATTGATGAAATATTTGCAGCAATGGACGGACAGAAAGAAGGATTTTATTTGCTTCTGTTCAATTTTATAATAGATATGACCAGATAGGATGCTGGTCGAGGTTTATTTTTGCAGATTCAACGTTTTTATGTCGGAAACCCACAATTCTTGATCTCTATTTATAAATAAGGTAGGAGTCTTGTTATGCTAACAGACGAACTTCTTTCTGAAATGATTTGGCACGTGTACATCAGTAGAGTTTCCTTCCAAAACTCATTTTTTTTCCTTATTCGTTTAGTCAGAAGGACTACACACAAAGCGGAGCCTTTCATACTCTCAAAGAAACGCAACTCTAAAAATAGTAGCGTTCAGCGTTTGCGATTTTCCATACCGCTCACTTTAAATGATGCCCCTGTCAGAAAGCTTTATTCTAGTAGAGTTCTGGAGGTCAGAGCTTTCATCTCCGAAAGCGACGCCTCTCTTCTGGTCAACAGCTCCACTTAAAGGGCCCGCGTAAGGGATTACTCGAGAGAATAAATTGTTTTTGGGACGAATCCACTGGCCTCGCGTTATTTATACTTCCTCGGAGGAAAGAGTGCTCATGACTGCCACCATTTATTAAATGCTACATGGTGATTCCTACTGCTTTTCAAACTTCTTTTCAACTCTTTTCTAACTGTTTTAGGATATATGTTTTTTTAGTAACGTTCACGTTAGCCGAACTAATGTCACATTAAGTGTATGTATCATTTGTATATATGTGTATGTTCGTCTAAACCCTAAGTAATACATCTTACGGAAAAATAAATAAATAAGAATAAAGAAGTTGTTGGAGTAGTTACAAGATATATTACAAATAAAGTGGCATTAATAAAATATTACTATATTTGTTTTTATTTAAATATTTAGCAACAATGATCGTAATTTTAATTCAATTATTTTCCACCTTGCTTTATCATTCAGAAGGAATGAAAATTGTTGGTTTTGAATGGATCAGTACCTTTCGGTGTTGTTCATAAAGTACCTATAATATATAATGTTTGGTAAAAGAAGTTCTACGCAAAAATGGATTGCAAACGGGATTTTTCGGTTTCAGTGATTTCCTTCATCCTTTTTAAGCGCGCATATCTTTTCAAGGATATAGTATTCGTTACAACGTAATTCTAAAGCTAAGTGTGATAGTATGCAGCACGTGCAAAACAGCGATATTTGGTCAGGAAAGCTCCACGTCAACAACTCACACGATGGCTGAGTGAATCGGTACTCGAGTCTAGTGGTTTCGGAATGCAAATGTCTATTTTCAGCGGAGAACCGAATAGTGCACCATTGAAATAAATAATGGAGAAGTCGAAAACGAGTCCATTTTGCTTGGCGCGCATACAAGTTTGCCCTTCTAGACGTAATGCAATAAAACAACGCGTTTTTTTCACGGTTTTATTTCGAGGCGGTATTAGCTAAGAGCCGTTTGGGACTTCTTTATATTTTTAAATCCGCATAGAGATTTTGTTTGTATAGTGGTGGCTTTATATTTAAAGTCAATCTTTTAGGCATTCTGGAAATATCTAACTAGGAATAGATATAAAAGAAGAGAGAATCGACATGGTTTAAAAAAACAGTTTATAGAAAGTTGTCTAGCATGCCATAAAAATTCCTATCAAACTGCCGCATTCTAAATTTTGGGTGAATTAAAATTTCTCATTTTTCTATCTTGTTGTCACAGTATAACTTAAAATAAACTAACTTAAACATTGACTATTGTACAACGGCTAACAGTTACGACGTTGAAACTACTGGTTAATAAGTCTTTTAAAAAAATCTTTAATGGAAGGCTCTCTGCAAGTCATAGATTACTTCCATTTATACAGGGTGTTAATAAATTCCAGGGACAAACTTCTAGAGCTTAAAGTATACATGAAAACAAAAATTTTTTGTGAATAAATGTATAGTCAAAAGTGTTTCCTGTCAGGGATGGAGCTTCTCAAAGATTCTTCAAGAAGCGGCTAAATGTAGGCAACTCAATTTACTACCTACTATTTGTTTCCATAACGACAGAAATTAGTACAGGATAAATAGCGCCCTCTTTCCCACTTTTCAAATTCAAATTAAATTTAAAATAAATTAATTAACAAAATGTTTCAAAACTAAGCAATAGAAAGTTAAATAAATTGCTCCTGTTAACCTTTGGGGTAGCAGATATGGTCCAATGAGTCTATCGCCAACAATCCTGGCCCAAATGTTCACTGACAATCTTTGATTGTATTCTTTTTGAACCACAGCATAGGGATTTTCATCGTCCCAAATGTGGCTGTTTCTATTGTTGAATATTTCTTCTTTCGTAAAAGATGCCTCGTCACTAAACAGAACGTTTGCTTGGAATTCTGGATTCTCGTTAAATCACCGCAGAAATTCCTGGCAAAATTCTACACTTTTCGAAAAATCTGCTTGAACCATGGCTTGTACCTTCTGTGGATGGTAGGTTAACAGGAGCAATTTATTTGAATTTCTATTGCTTAGTTTTGAAACATTTTGTTTGTGGGAAAGAGGGCTTTATTGATCCTGTATTAATTTCCGTCGTTATGGAAACAAATAGTAGACAATAAATTGAGTTGCCTACATTTAGGCGCTTCTTAAAGAATCTTTGAGAAGCTCCATCCCTGAAAGGAAACACTGTTGACCATACATTTATTAACAAGATAGGTTTGTTTTCATGTATACTTTAAGCCCTAGAAGTTTGTCCCTGCAATTCATTAACACCCTGTATAACCAATTATTCATAACAATTACTTATTTGTATTGTATTGTATATTAATTTTGAATTATTATAAAAAAGTTGTCACAAACTTTTATTTTTGTAAATATCATTACTTTTAGTACATGTTTATGTTTAAATCATAAAAGTACACGTTGTATAATAGCAGCATTAAACAATATTTTATAATTGAGAAAATAACATTATAAATAATTTTTTATTTACAGGTAAGTTCCAGTTGCTGCCATCTCTTAGATATAATTCCTTCGCGGTTTTGGTAAGTTGTTGTTTCTAATTAACGGAAGTTTTAGCACAGATCTGTAACATTGTTATAGAGCGAAAATAATGTTTTTGTGTTGTTCTACATCTAATTTCTAAAAAGGTGTACGAGAAAAAAATATCAGACTTTTAGGAAAATGTGTAAACTACAAGACCTATATTTGCATTCTAACTTAGTCTTTCGTTAATAAATAGTTACTTAATTCGAAATTTCTACATGTTTTTTAATTTCTGTGGAACCAATCTGCATCTGTAGCAGAAAACTCATATTGTACGAGCTTTTCAGTCAACTAGAACATTGATTACACGCTGTGCTTGATCTACACGGCTAATGCGTTTTGTAGAAATGTAAAGCCTCTTGTGTAACGATAAAAGCGGTTGCACTGCTGCAACAGATGTTGTTTACACACAGAAAATTTCAAGATATTTTAATAAAAATAAATGGTGCCTGCTGTCCTGAAAAAGGCGGGCATTTTTCAAGTTTTGAAGACTTCCAGCGTTATCTTACAAGGGCATTAATTTGCTTTTCTGAAAATTAAGGACTTAAGGCTCGTCCTGAAAATACTCTCACACAATACGTGTAAAAATAGCATTTTTAGTTTTCAGCACTCGTGATTTACGGCGTTTTTGAGAAATATTTCCACAAACTGGCGTACGCTCGACATATAAATCATTCAGAGTTGTAAACACGGTGTGGTTGCTCGCGTCAAGACAGTTCTTGTTAACAATCGTAAATTCGCGTCGTGTTTGATTGCGCGTACTGGCGATTAAATGTGGATTTCATTGAACTTGTAAATACTTGGCTTGTACAAAGCGTGGCGGGGTCGAGTTCAGGAGTAGTTCAATACTAATCACTACTCGCCGCAACTCAGCCAACTGGACTTAATGTTTAACCTCCCTTTTCGAGTTTAACTTGGCGTCAATCTAATGAATTTACTTGAGAATGGTTAACATTAACGAGAAATCGAGCTTTGTCTCACGGAGCTCCATAACAAACAAGATGGCAAGAAATTGCCGGCTCGAGATGTTGGTATCGTGCTGTAGCGAATAATTTGCTGATTAATGGAAGCTCGAACACGTCGCATTTCTAGAAATTAATAGGAACCAAATTGCAACATCGCAATGTTATTGAACCACTCATTCACACAAAAATATTTTCTACTCCTAGGTTAAGGGATTTATATGTAAGTCAGAAGTTTAGGTTGAGGGTAAGTCATGAAATCGATTATAATAAAACTAATATAGAAGAAAATGGTAGTTCTGGAAGATAATTTCTCCAATAATTAGTTAATATAAATTGACGGATTGGATCCATGGCGACTTTTCTGCTGTTTTACATGTAGCATTTCTATTTTATTAATGCAAACTACGCCGTTAAGAAGCAAATTAGGAAATACAAAACAAATTTAATATGCATATTATTGCTTTAAAAGTGTTAATTTAATTATAGCAACATTCGGTTTTGACAATTATTATAAAAGTCAGTCAGCAATCTGCAAAATTAATGGCGTGTTTGCTATGGAACGCATTTTACATATTTCACGGGTGACAAGATAATTGCTTTATTGGTAATAATAGTTTGAATTATAATTTGTATATTTCGTATATGATTGTTAATAATAGGTGTTGCCTTAAAATGTTATAATGTAATACGGTATCACAATATCGTCTCATACATTAAACAATCTCAACGAATACAGATGTATCAATAATATTTAGTTCTCGAAGGGTCTTATCTTAACAGTGACATTGGTGATCTCTCACTGGTAACGAAGGATAGCCGAACATGGGCTCCGAACCACCAGCAGTGCACTTCATCTACAGATAGGTTCTACTTCATGTGTTTGAAATGAGACCTTAGCGAGCTAACCCTCGTGTTTATAAGCAACGCAACCTACGTCTACATACCGCTGCTGGAGGTCCTAATACCCTGCAAACTTATTTTTGAAAACTTAATAGATTGGGAAACCACCCTAGATCTTTTCAACACTGATCAGTTACATTTATTTTGTTGCGAAACAAACGTTTAAAACCTTTATAACTGATACCTGTTGTATTTACTCTTTATTTTTCAATTCTGCAAGAAAACTAAATTTAATTAACGTAGAATCTTATAATTATTAAAAATTTTCAAGAATGCCAGTACTTTAGGTAAGGTATGTCCGAAGTTTTTAAAGTGGATCTCTTAAATTCAAGGTTATACTAAGATAACTAAAAATCGGATAAATTATTAATGGAATAGTTTTCTTTACAATCATTTTAATTTCCAACTTTGTTATGTATTTATTAGTTTGCTTTCCTCAGTTTACAGTTTCTTATTTATTCCGCTTTGGACCCTTCTTTAAAATGAAATTTTGCATTATATTTTCTATACCCTGCGAAATTACACATGTTATTGTTACTCAACATGGTTCAGAGAAAAGCATACATTATGTGTTATGTGTACATTTTTGTCTTAGGTTTCCTGTACTTGTTAAATGTTTGTTTGGTTGCCTACGCTTCGGATTTTGGTGCGCGTATTGTGTCCTTGTCGGTTTTAAATTTCTTTAGTTCCGTTCATCTAGGGAATTTTAAATATTTTTGGGAGTGTAGGCGTAAATTTTGATTCTTAGGCGGGGAAGTTTCCTGTAGGGAGAAATTTTTGGAGGACTTCCTTCTGGACTTTCGTGTGGTGCAGCTGCCTGCTGGTGAGGTTGTTAGGCTGATTGAGTAAAGTTTTATATCTTCGAGTACTGCGGATTAATTTAATCATCCTGACCTAAAAGAGAGTTATGCTTTATTGTGCTTAATATTTTGGTGATTCCATAAATTTTCTAGGGTTTTATGCCCAATTATAATACATTACCAGCATCCTTCAATTACGGGTCGCCGCATGGTTTGGTTTAGTGAGGAAAACACTTCGGGCCGTATTTCTGTAGCTGCCCGTTGACCGCCTCCCTGTATTCGATCTTCGTCTATTCGTGGTTCCTCGACTGGAGAAAAATTTTACTGTTTCGGAAGCCGTACTCATCCTTCCTGAGTTACCTGGCCGCTCCTGTAATAGAAGTCGTCTTCGTTAACCTGGTGGACGCCAGCCTTCGGGAGTTGCCTTGTGATCCGCCCCTTTGGACACCTACGGGAGCACAGGTTAGCAATCATATCTTCTCGAGCTATAATTTGTTTTTCTTCGATCTTGGAGCTTTGTTACCTGAAGGACGTGAGGTTATCCACGAGATCTGTCAGTGGTTTGCCTTGGAAGAAGGTCTTCATGTTATTTTGTTTGTACGAGTGTTGTGAGTTAAAGTTTGTAGGTTAACGTAGCATTTTCGTTTACACTGCATTTATTAAAGAATTACTGCGGATCACTTACCTTCAGCAAGTGTATCTATCTCTTATATCAATTTGTCGTACCTTAGTGTATTATATGATCAGCCATTGTAGCAGAAGTAATCACATTCCGTCTGCGGAAATTCATTGTTTATATTTAACTGTCAGCTGTATACATCCAATTCATTTTGCATATTTTGCCGTAGTGTCTATAGACTCGTCTGTTAAAGATTTAGAATTTTGGGAAATATTTTGGTACATTTTGACATTAAGAATTATTTTACGAGGAAAGTATGCGGATTGTGTTGCCCATTGTCGCGGTTCGAATTTCCGGTAATGCGTCCCGGTTACTTATACGCTGTATTATACAAGGCCGTGTGTAATCTTTTCCTCAGCGTCCGGAATCTTAGGATGGCAGTTAAGACTTGTACTTTATTAGCTTTGAATAGATCTGTGATTTCAGATCAGTCAAACAGGGGTAAATCCGCAAAACTGTTTCTCCCTATTATCAGCGCCATTTCTGTGGAACTTAATTTGTTTCCTACCATTCGAGTCACCTCGAATGATTCTTTTATTTTCCCATGGTCTAATTCTAACGGTTCACATTGATTTAATTGAATTTGCAATTTTTTTTTAATGTTGCAACTTGGGCTTCACCCAAGGTTTGATTGATATTATGTAATTGTAAATAATTAGCTACAGGATGTATACATTCATTCGGTCATTTCTTTTATATCTACGGTTATTAGTTATACACAGGGTGTATTAATATACATTGTATTTATATTTCATTATTTTTATATGGTTAATGGTGTATATACAGGATGTTCGCCTACATTTGGTTAATATAATTATTTTCGGTATCTACTTAATTTGTTGCGTTTTATTGTGTCTTGTTTCCTGGCTTGTGTGTTTGTTGGAACAGTTGAAGTTCGTTCTGCGTGGTAAGAGTTTACCCTTATGTGGATTCGATAAGGTAGCTCTGAGTTATCGCTGCACGACGACTGGTGACGTAGAATCCTGGCGCTCTTTGAAGATTGAAGTTTGAAAATCGTTTTCACCCACCCCGTGTTGCAGACTGAGAGAGCCGTGGTGAAAACACCGATACGAGTTACCCGTGGGTAGAATATTTCGGTGTTTCCATATTTGTTACCAGAATCCGTGTTCGGTCTTGTCAATTTGTCCTGTTATTCCCCGTGGGGATTTGTGCGCATGTTTTTGGTAACATATGTTTAGGATTTAATCATTCTTTATCTAATTTTCGCAATATTAATGTTTGCTACCTACATCCCAAAACAGTTTGCAGTGTAAGTTCTGAACCTTATCCTTAGTCGATGTCAGATTATTTACATGATTATTACAAAATTAAATAAAAACTCCATAATACTTTTACTCGAAATGGTATGTAATGATTTAAGCATCTCATGCACATTTTCTTTCGAAATATCGAATTTAGTTGAACAGAAGATGTCTGAAGTTGTTTTCGAAACTATGTTCTACTTATTTTTTCGACAATGTGAACTTAGTAGTTTGCCTGTCGATGATTAAGTGTTGGTGTTATCCATAACAATTACACGCTTTCCTGGGATATGCCTTAGAGCAGCTGCGACATAGGTGTGACGCGACAGGTCACCAGGGGCGCAATGAAGACGCGACAGCATACAAACGAAAAAACAATTAATTTAAAATATCAAACTATAGTCGAAATACCATTACACAGCATACAATAGTGGCGCAAAGAAGGAAACTACTTGATGTTTTATTCGCAATAGGTTCTCTGGTCTTTGCTGAAATTTCAGCTGTTCAAGGTACTTCGGCTTACCAATGTATTACCATAGGCTAATAAATATTATTATTTATTAGCCTATGGTATTACTTAAGGGAATGCCAGTTGGTTCTGTTCTAACTACTGAAACAGAAGTCTTGCGAAGCAGAGATAGTAGGTTTGGTAGCATGCTTCGGTAACGTCCCGTCGAAGAATTATGTGCTTGAGAACTTTTTTCCAGATAACTGTCACAATGGCTGCTAGAACCGTCATGAGTAAGAGTTAACGTCTAGGACATGTTTTGTTTTCTGTAAATTGGGAGATTATGTTAAACGGTATAGTTTCATTGTTCACGCATTATTTGGCTCGTACTTAAATAGCTGTGTTTATTAAATTCGGGGTAATTTGTGTCAGTGTGTACGTATTTAAGCAAAGTTTTTTTTATAATAGATTTAAAATTCTTATATTTTAAATGCTTCATTTTCTTTTGTGTATTCCTAAATATTCGTCTCCACTTACAAATCAGAAGATAAATGCCTGGTGTTCCAGAAAGCCAAAAAAACGAGTGATTCAGTACCTTGGTGCGGCGATTACTTAATGTAGTATTTTATAAAAAAATTGACCCCATTAATGATTTTGTGGTAACAGCGGTACTCAGTTTTGAGGTCCAAAAGTAGAACTTTGTTTGTGAAATTAGTAACATATTTAGTTCTAAATCAATATTCAAAAATATAACTGCTAACATCAAAAATACTAAAATTTATTATTTCTTGCTTTTCAAGAATGGTAGAGATCGAAGTGAAGCTCGTTAATAAATTCAAGAGCACGCTTTTCAGTGCATCCTTACTCGCAAAGCTTTTCTAAAAAAGTTAGTGAAGGAAAATAAGCGCATTGCATATCGAGTTCAAAACGAATTTAACGACATCTAAAAAGTTTTTCCAAGAAAGTGCACAAAAGCAAGCTTGCCGAAGGAAGCAATTTTTCAAAGCGCATAAATTAATTCCTAGCTTTCCAAACAGCTGCTTTAGATACTAGCATATAAAATGCCATGTTTTACTTTACCAACCGTAGCAGGAAATTACAGATTTCAAACTCTGACAGTCTGACTTTACACGCAGAAGGGTATTACTTTGCTTCAAATGCTTTTTCCCTGTAAATATTTGACACCTTTCCCGAATACTACCTCGTTGATTAATATTTTGTTTTTTTTTTTGTTCGCGAGAGCTTCTTACTAGGGGTGGTTTTTAGGGTTTATTTATTAAAGAGTTCACAACAAGATGTTATATATTATTAGATAACGGTCACATTAATCAGAACTCCAGGAACGAGGCCACTTTCGGGATATTTTCTATCATTCTGCGTTTTAAGAGGATACAGATAGCGATACACATTTAGATTGACTCGAAATTTGTGTACTCTGAATGGTCTGATCGAGCGATTTTTCACTCCGGAAGATTAGTGACTGTGATTAAACAAACTCTCCGAGCTCGGAATGGAAAGCAGAAGAATTATAGTCTATTATATTGACAAGAAAGGGGCACACTTTTATATCAACTTGAAGGATCCAATTTATCAAAGTTGTTTTCGGCACAAATTTATTATCGCATAAAAACTTCTAAGTATTCTATTTTTTACCTTTTTTACGTAAGTAATGGACTCCCATATTAGGGTATAAGTTAAAGTTCTCGTGCAATTTTTCGCCCTCCGAGATCCTCGCAACGAAACAATATTGAAAACGTCGACGACGCTAAAGAATGCTCCGTGTGCCCCAAATTTAATTCCAAAAATGAAAGATGGATTGTATCTGGTTGCCTTCAAAGGCGATACACCTCGCAATTTATCTAATTGTTTTTTCTTGAATGATTACATTGAATTCCACCCCAGGAAAGGCATTTATATTGACGTCGCACGGGAACTTGCTCTTCAATATTATTAAACTGTGCGTTTTGGAAGTCACTTAAACATGCATTTTTTAATCCTTAATATTTTTTTATTAACAGCTATAGCTTTCAATAGCTAGTACTTAAACAATTCAGCAAATAAATTACAGTGACGTTTAACCTCAACCAAACTTAAATAATAAAAGCTTAAAGCATGTAATTACTTTTAATATATTTGCAACTGAAAAAGGAACCTGTTTCCTGAACTATTTAGCAAACCGATGTAAGACAAACAGGCAAACTGGTTTGACAGTTAAGCATAGTGTTGTTAAAATTGCCACGTAATCTGAAACAAGATAATTTTCATATTTTAACTTCTATTGGTTAAGCTAACTGGACGGACTTAACAGACAACGGGAATCTTCTGAAGATTTTACCATTCACTCTATAGATAATAATTATTAAAAAATCCTTGCTGTCTATTGTTATATTAATTGTATAATAAAATTAGCGGAGCAAAGTCGGAACTCCGCTTTTCGAGAAGTTTTTCTTTTCCAAAAATAAACTGTGCCATCCTTATTTGCGGGAAAGAGAAAGAGCATGAAGCATGTGGTGGTGGCAATGATGAAGGTTGGTCTTTAGTATTGTGTTTACAAGATGTAAACGTAGGATGTACATCATGGTTAGGTAAAGGTCTTAAGTAGTCAAGTTTATAATTAGGTTAAAGGCTACTAAACGACCTTCAGCACCCTCCGCGACGGCTCGAAGACACAATAATAGTAAATTAAAGTTGGGACTTTGCCAACTTTATAGTTAGTTTAGTTTAATAGGGATTTTTGGGCTTTGCTGTGATATGTTGAGCTGTTTACGCTAAATTGGTTTTTGTTTGTGATTTTTGGTTTCTCATTATGCAAGTATCCTGTCCTGTCTAGGTAAACGATCGTACGTGTAAAAGTATGCACTAGAGACAGTTTATTTTTTTTACATTGTTATAAACCGGTTCAACAAGTTAATGTTAATTCACAGTTCAGTTAATACTTTTAAGGTAGTACAGTTTTTCACTTTAAGAGGGCAGCTACTACGAGCGCCTCAAGCACTACACACACGTTTTATTCAATCTACATCAATATCGCCCGTTAACATAGACACATTTTGACGAAGAAGTTGCTTTAACCTCGCTTGTAAGTTTCTCTCCCCAATGGAGTAGTGGACTGCGCCTGGACAGGATGGTAAATTTGTGTAGACTTTTGTTACATTTTTGTACAAAACGTCAGACGGTTGGTACGCCGAGTTCATCATGAAGATGTTTGTTTCGAATAAACCAAGGTGTATTTATACTTATTCTCAAACTTTTATTCTGAAACATTTGAATTTTGTTTAAATGGGTTTTGGAAGCTGCTCTCCAAACTGCAACCATAAGATATCACCGTTGTTAACAAAGGTGCACGTTCAATTTCCTTCGAGGTTAATGATTCAATACAGCTGTATCAATCTCGTGTAATCTTTTTGCTCTGTCGGCGGGGGGTGGGGGGTAATCTATTTCATAATCATTAACTTTGATTTTTAGTAGGTTGGTGGGGCGACGTAATGTGAAGATCTTCGATTCGTATTTTTGTAGATTTAATTGCAGATTCATTTATTACGCCAATTAGCAATGCCGCTGACAGCTTCTTGAAGTGGATGTCACTGTCTTGGGCAATTACTACCGTATCGTCAGCATACATTGCTAGATGACTATCAAGTAATTCGATGATGTCACTCACATATGTAGATATTAAATATGACAGTTTTTTTTACTGACAGTTCAGCATTAATTTTCATAGCAAACGTTTTCTTGGTTAGAAAGGAAGCAATTATTCTCGCAAAGTAAGCTGATGTTTGCAGTTGGCGTAACTTGTATAAGAGTCCTGTGATCCAGACCTTGTCGAGTGCTTGTAAAAAATCTAGAAACGACCCTAGAGTGTGCTTTTTACTTAACTGTTAGTTTGAAGGTTCTTGTTCATTCTTCCCTGGTTTAATAAATAGCAACATGTGTGCTTCTTTCCAGATTTCACGATAATGCAATCCGAATTATCCTTCACTTGGAAAATGACTTTCCACTTACGCATTACGTCCGCAGGGTCTTGGCTGTCTTTGTATATATTTGTAGTAAAAACCTGCGAAAGATGTTTTGCAAAAATAGTGCGTTTATCGTTATCACTGGAGTGGTAAGTACCATTCACTTTTAGTGATGCTATTTGGTTCTAAATCTTCTTATGCGTTTTATAAATATGGATTTATTAGATATAATTATCTAGCTCTTTTCTCATCTGATGAGTTATTCTGTTTAACTGGTGTTTAAGAAACTGTAAATGAGTACTCTGCCACATGCGCCGAATCTTGTGTTTTTCTTTTATGTGGTTTAATATATACATCCGGGGGGTGCAAATAGTTGTAATTCCGCCTAGAATACTTTTTAAGGGTTGATATTTGTATTGAGTCTCCTATCGCTGCATTTAATTTATTTATTTCAATATCGATTTCGTGCTTCATATTGATTGTTGTAGGACACGTAAGATAATTGTCAAATGCATTTTGTAATTCTTGCCAAACAAAAAACCCGTTGATCGGGATTTGTAATTGGAGTCTTAAAACGGGGGTACAAGAAAATGTGAGCACTACTGGCAAGTTCTGCTATAATTGCTACTCCACCTGACGCAATGGAGACTGTTCGGTCAGTTATGTATACTGTGTATCCAGGTATCTTAAAGCTTTCTGTATTTTTAAGATGAGTTTCACTCGTTCAAACAATGTCTGTGTCATGCCTGGCCAGTAAAGCAATGAATACTGAGCGTTGGTTCTTTATACCGTTGGCGTTCCAGTTAAGGAAGGTTAATTTGCACACTCTCTCTCTCTCTCTGGGTATTCAGTCATTAGATTGGTTTGATACAATGCTCCATGCTCTTCTATCTTGAGCCAATCTTTTCATTCATTGTCATTTCTGGCTCCGAGGTGTTCCACTATTTGCTTTTTTAGTAAACTTTTAATTTTGTAGACTGCCTGCTTTGCCTGTTGTATTCTGCTTACTATTTCCTATTTGTATCGTCCACCTTATGAAATTTTACTGCCCAGATAACATAACTGATCCACCTGTTGTGTTTATTGTCCTTTTATTTGTATTCTTATGTTAACATTATTGTTTTTTCACACACATACCACACCATAGTTTTTGCGTAATATTAGTAGGTTATTATTTGCCATTGCTAATGTAAATTAGGAAGAGGGAAATAAAAAATTACTTTATTGTTTCAATGTGGGGTTTATTGAATTCAAGTACCATCTGTAATATAGTATTTACTAGATCATTTGAGGTTTGACTAAATTGTTGTTATGAAGTACCGCGTTGAGGTTGTGCTTTTCTAGTAATATTGGTTACGGTGTTTTTACTGTACAATTTATTAGGAGTATTTATTTTTTGAGTGTTACTAGCAATATAAGTGTTTTTCCATATGTTCTAATTGACTAATTTGATTATAACCTAGTATAAACAGCCTTCATAATTGGCCGTATGCTGTTCCCCACAATTTACACATTGGGTTTTAAATTTGTGTCTGGGCTCTACTGTGACCACACCGTAACATAGCCGTGTTACATTAAAAATTTCTTCAGCTCTCACCTTTTGAACTACAGTTCAATTACGCACAAGAACAGAGGTTTCTTATTTTTATTTAGCATGCGTACAACAGTCATTAGTAATTTCTTTACCAGATAACGAAGTAGATATTCCTCTAATAACTACAGGGAGGTTGGCTATTGCTGGATTGTGGAATGTAACTTTTTATTATTAGCGTTCTTGAAGAATATAGGTGGGTTCTTAATTTTTTCACTTTGTTCTGTATTTTCTGCAGAGTTTCGTTTCGAATCTTCTGTTTTTCTAGATACGGTGGTAAGTAGTGAGGGTTACTGGTAATTCTTCCAAACCAATCGTTTTGGTTCTATTTCATCAGGTGAACTAATCTGTCGTTTATTTTGATTGATATCTCTGTCAGCTGGTGGTTCGCTGAAAGTTTCTATTAAAACGAAATTATTACCTTGATAATTTAAGATTGGTGGTTGTATACTTCTGTTTTAGGTGCTTATTGACTGTATATTGCGAAGATAAAATCAAGTTCGAGTTATAATTTCACTTTAATTGTTTGACCAGGACCGACCTTCAGCGGGTCCGCGGTCCTGTCTCGTGTTTATTTATTTCTTTGAACGCAGTTATATTTATTCACTGTTGAACACTAACTTTTAACACAAAGAAACACTACGCGCAAAACACCAACGATGTTGCTTTGATTAAATGTCGGTACGATCCGTTCTTCGTAGCTTTCCGATCAAGACTGTTATTTTATTTGAGCATCTTCATTTTTTAATTAAAAAGTAGAGGCATTTATTTAGAACAATATCAATTCAAACTTGATATTTCCATGCCAATCCAGCAAACAATCCAGAAACAACAGAAAAAGAAGAAACAGGAGATGCAATTCAGACTATTTCAGATAGCATCACCTTAAATCAGAAAAAAACATGGTGTAAAGTGGAAGGTAAAGCGAGAAGTCGGCCTTGAAAATAAGTGGTGAATAGTGAGCATTAGGCCTTTTCCTTGAACATATATTGGAGTGAGTGTGACCTCGACAGGCTCCAGAACTCATCATCTTTTGCTACATCAATCTGCTATTTTACTGTAGATGGTTTCAAATATTTTACGTTTTTATATCTATTCGGGGTATGGGGACGATATAAACAAGAAGGTTATTCTGTATCGACATGTGAACATATATACAGTGATGGCCGAAGAGCAGGCTACATTAAGAAAGAAAGAAGCTATGGAGCACCGACTTGGAGGGCAGGAGACGGCAGACAGAGAATTACAAGAAGTGGTCCCACTATGGGTTTCAAATCGCTAGCTGTTCGTATCTGAAGGTTATCTGCAAAATGCCCATTTATTTATTTCTACATTTTTATCGTACTTTATAAGAAACAGTATGTTGCATGCTTCTTTTACATCTAGATTGCTCACTTTGACCATGTTAGTTTTGTCCAGTCATTAAAATTATTTATTTCAGTAGTTATTAATAACTGGTTTGTTTTTTATACAGGTATTGAAGAACGGACTGATTTACAGTTTTATTATTTATGTCAGTATGCAAATGTATTTTAGTATGTTGGTAGTACTATCCTCAAGTATATTTGGAGTTTCATATGTCAACTTTAGTTTACAAAATGGCTTCATACAATGTCGAATAACGACTGTTTATTGTAAAATGGTTTCATAAGTGTATAGCAAGCGTGCAAACTAATTATGGACGACAGTTTAACGTGTGAATTCACTGTCGAAAATTGCATAATGAATACGAAAATTTGAAGCAACAGGATCTATTTTAGACAATCTGGAAGGTGTGGTTGGTTGCTCAGAAAAACCAAACAAACTGAAGAAAATATGAACCGGCTTAGAGAAGCATTTTATGCAGCCCAAAGCAGTGCATTTCATTTCCAATCTCTGCGAAATGAATTAAAATGTTCCCACACTAGATCCAGATTTATCAACAACTGAGTTGATAGACCAAAGAAAGTCGACTACGTTTTACTCGCAATTTTTCTGCTTTTCTCGAAGGAAATCCAGGTACCTTAAACAGGATGCAGTTTACAGACGAAGCGCGTTTTACCCTAATAGAGTTGTCAAACAGAACCAGCAAACACACGCACGCATCCACGAAAAAGCACAGTTAGGTGTGTTTTTTCTTCTATTGGTATTAGTGTACCAATACTCTTAGAATTCATTCGTCCAAAGTGGGCGGGATAGTTATAAGGGGACAACAGGGTTCCAAACTGGAACCCTAAGACCCTCCTCAGCCAGTAATGGGAATGTAAGGATAGGAAATATGAGGAAATATGGAATTTCTTAGATGATACTCACCGCACTTTTCTAAAGACCCTGGACATCTACGAAAATTATGAGTCAGGACCGACAGCTCAGGGGTTCGGACCCAAGACCTCCCAAATGGAAGGTAAACGTTCTACGGCTGAGCCACATCTCTCGGTAATACTTTGAGAAAGTAAACGCAGGTCGTTATGCTACGGAGAGGACTATTACGATGAGGTGTTGCTTCAGCAAGACGAAGGAAGACCACATCCTGCCAATAATGTTTTGGCTCCTTAAATTATCATTGCAATAACAACGTTATTTCCTAAAGTTACCGGACCCGTATTGGTTCTAGATGATTTTAGCCATCTTACTTCGCTGATATAAATCCGTGAGAATCCATTTTATGCGGCCACCTCAAATAAAATTGTGCGAAAATAGGCCATACAAGATAGATGTACTTTAAATAACTCATTATATAGAAAATATTCACAAAAATATGCTAGGCGCTACTACCAACGATTTTCTTGCAAGCGTACATCAAATTTAATGAAGGGCGTATCTATGTATTTATTTTTGTATTTATATTTCAATACTGTATTTATCAAACAAAAACTAGCCATTTCATGAAAGTCCTGTGTAAACGGATGCTTTTACTCCATATGCCAGTATTGTATATATTATTAATTTGCTTTCAGTAAGTAGATATTTCTTTCTCCATCGCGTAAATATCCCAATACGGAGTAATTCCATAAAATATCCTTCTGGCTTAGGCCAGTAACCTACTAGGGATGAAAACTAGCATTATGTCCTCAGAACTAACCAGATAGAGTGTGACTATCTGACATAATAGAAATACTTAGAGAATATAAACATACCTCAAGAAATAATCACAGCTATAGTACAACTAAATACTGGTACCACAACACGCATAATGGTAAACAACAACTGGACAGAAGAAATTCAAATACAGACTGGAATCAGACAAGGCGATTCGCTAAGCCAGTTTCTGTTTAACACAATCATGGATAGCTTAATACAAAAAACCAAAACAGCGGGTTGAGGATACATTACAAGTAGAGAGGAATTATGTACAGGATGTTATGCTGACGACGCCGGTTTATTAGCAGAAGATGAAGACAAGCTCCAAAAATTACTCCACGCAATTCACCTGGTATGCATACAATACAACATGGAAATATATCTGGAAAAGACAAAATCGCTAGTAGTGTCTAAACAACCTATCTGATGCAAACTTGCAGTTAACGATACAGGAATAGAGCAAGTAATTAAATTTAAATACTTAGGAACAGACATAACTGCCTACCAAAACAGAGTAGAAGAAATAAAGACACAAACAGAAAACGCCAAAAGGGTCGTAGGGTGTTCAAACGAAACAATATGGAATATCAAATACCTGAAACGGGAGGCAAAGATTAGAATATATAAAACATGCGTCGGATCCATCATGACCTACGCCGTGGAAACTAGAGCGGAAACTAAGAAAACTAAAGCACTGTTAAGAACAACCGAAATGCAAGTACTCCGCAAAATAACAGGAAATCGGCTGGCAGATAGAATAAGAAACAACGACATCAGACAACAATACGATGTCCCAGATATTGTAAGATGATCGAGGCAGCGAAAGCGAGAATGGAATCGGCACGTTTCCAGGATGACTCCCGAAAAAATAGTGAGGATTGCAATAGATGGAAAACCCCGATCACGCAGGCCAGTGGGAAGACCACCTAGAAGATGGGTAGAAAGTTAGACATCCACCTCCCAAGAAAATTAAATGGTTGGAAAGAACAGGCCGAAAGCCTAAAATGAGAAAAAGAAGAAGTAGAAGAGGAGAAGAAGAAGAACTAACCAGGAAGCTTCCACCATACATTCAATTTTGACATTTTTTATACATAATTTTGAAATTTGTAGCATTTATGCAGTGCGTTTTAAAAAAATACGAGAACAACAAACGGGTATGTGGAAGCGTAGTTCAGACCGTAACAATTTAACATTTATAGATTATAGATATGGTTGATATCGCTGCCTTGCTAAATTTAAGTACCTATCGTCGTTGACAAAGTTTGGTTTCGACCATCTGTTCGATTAATTCTGGCAATATGAGAAGAAGAAGAAGAAGAAGGGGTAAAATTTCATATGAAATTGCAGAGAAAAAACCTTCAGTAAAAAAAATGTGTTTACATTTACTTCGATAAAATGTGCTGAAAATTTCGTTGGCTCTTATAAATAAGTTGAATAAGAACGAACTTTAAAATCAATTTTTATAACTGCATACGAAACGTTACATTTGAGCAATCTGAAATGTTCCCAACATGAATTAGCAATTTAGAGTAATCCAACAAAAATAATTAAAACTATAGTAAATAACACAACTGATGTCACACTATAACTCAGGGGTCGGCAACCTTTTCGAGGGATCTGCCCATTTGAGAAACTAATAAGTGGTGGCGGACAGGTGGGGGGCGGTCGTCATGCGGCACCTCTAAGAAAAGAGTTTTTGTAAGCTTACCTATGAAACCAGTGACGTTAACTTAACCCATAAGTCTACGAAATCTTGAATACGGTCCCGCGGGAAGAGCATTGAGGCCAAGGTAGAGAGGCTCCAGGTATGTACCATCCATTCAATGTGATAGATGGCATGATGGCGGTCACTACCCTTCCGGTGAGTACCTGCGCGCTATTGGGGTTGTGGTAGATTCTAGTGTACTACTACGCCACAGATTCACTATTATACAGTTTTACAGTTAGCGAAGTCAACAGAAGGAATCAATCGAAATGTGACAGCCGACAATTAGCCTTCGAATCAAACCCTTGCAAACTTTCAATGTTATGCTCATGTTAATAAATTGAAGCGTACTTAGTCATAATTTTATGATATATTGCTCAATTTCATATTGTTCTGTTCAAATAAGTCGATACTAAAATAAAGAACAATAAAAGTATAATTTGTTGATTACTTTTGAGACAAATGGGGAAGAAAAGTGGTATACAAAATATATTACTCGTTATAAACAAAATGAGGGATATAATTAAAAATGAATCAGATGTCTTGAAGAAGGATGTGGACGTTTTCATCGTTAATTGTGAAAGTTCTTTATTGTGCTAGGTTTTCCATATGTTACATGATTTATACGAATGATGTTTCTAAATTAACTATATTTTGTGATACTTTGAATGTCTTCAGCTTTTATAATACTTAATGTAATTATTGCAAAATGTAAAGTGTCGTACGTTTTAGGAAAATATTTCTGAGAAACTGATCAAACCGGTGTAATTTTTCCTTGTTTTATTATAATATTGTAATATTATCATTCCCTATTTTTATATGAATATATTTTGTTTGGTTGTAAAATGCAGTGGAATGCTGTAATTAATGTAAATCACTTCATGTGTATGCGGCAAAAGCCCAGAAAACAGAAAATATGGGCATTTTCAATCATATGAGCGAAAGAAAATCCACGCCAAATTTTTTCCCTAATGTTTAATGGCTTTTTAATACTTTTTGTAGTTCTCCGTTGAACGAAAAGACACTAATTGCTTTCCATTTTTCGCTGCGCTGTAGAATTCCGTAATTTGAAAGCTTTTACATTAAAGAATTTAAATGCGAATAATTACTCGAGTTCTTTTTATCCAGTCCATAAAATAAACAAGAATTCTTGTAATTTCTTTCTTTTTACGGCTTCAGTAAAAAGCGACGCGCTCAATATTAATCCGGTAAATTACCGGAGTGAAACAAAGCCGCTGATGTATTCGGATCACCTTATTTATCTCACCAAAATTAAAGCCATAAATTGCTCGAAATGACTCACTCCTTATTCCACATTAGCCATCTTTACCTTAACGTGTGCGTTGTAGCGCGCCGTTCAAAAGTTAATAGCATTAACGGAGGTGTGCGCTTACGGCGCTATTAAATTATGCAATTAGGTAAAATGGTGGAAGCTAATAATTTGGCATTGTCATCAAAGTTGGAGCGCGCTCACAATCGGCCAATTGAGAAGGCGGCAACAAGACAATTGGAAGCTGTAGTTACGGTTCTGAATACGCTTTCGACAGAAAGTACCCGCAATTTATACATTAATGCGTGCGTACGGTTTGTTTTACAGGCACCGAACATTAAACGCGAAACGGCAAAATTTCCAACTTTACGAGGAGAAATTAGCGAGACGCGGCTTTCCAAACTAATTTAAATAGTCACGGATTCGGGCGGAGCGGATCCGCCGGAGCACCCGGGGAACCACCCCCCGGCCGATTCTAAGACCAACAAACACTTTTCCCGTAACCGACTCTTTACATTCGGCAATATTAAGTTATTTCTGGAAATCGAAACCCGGCCAAGAGGACCATTAATAAAACTTAAAGCGGAGAACAGCTTACAGCAACGATTTTCTATTGCTTCAAACGGTGGACTAAACCAAACTCAATTATTCGATCGCTTCGCAAAGGTTTCGAGGTTTTGTGATTCTGAAAGGAGAACATCAAGGGAGGATGAACTAAAAGAATCTTATGACCGCGAAATTTTCCCTTTTGAAATATTTCTAGCTGATGAAGGCGATCTCGGAAGGTTAGATTTATCGAATGAATGCGCGTCCTCTAACTAGGACTTTGGAGATTTCATCTTATTGTTTCCTATGAGATTAATAAATATGACGAATTTTTAAAGTTGTATTGCCAGTTCCTGTTCCATATATTTTACCTCGTCTCAGTATACTAAATGTTATTTGCGGATACCGCTCAAACCAAAGTTTAAACCTTCACATTCCCGTTCTAAATGATTTTTATAGATAGGTAGTATACAATATATATATATATATATAAATATATATATATATATATATATAATATATTGAGATGGTATCGCGTAGCTTAATTAATTATTTATTTATATAAATAAAGGATACATGCATATTAAATCACACCTAAGGGTTGTTTCTTTTGTGGAAGGTTTCTTTCGATTCATTTAGATACAGACTTGTTTCTTGTTAGATTGAAATTACAGTTGAGGCATATGCTATGGTGTTTAGCACAAAGAATGAGTTTACAAAAAAAGTAACCAACACAAGAAGATTTTATAAAGGAGACATTCAGCTGTCTGGAAGGATTTAATTTGTAGCAGTTTGGAGTTCAGAGATGGACGAAAATTCTGGAGAGTGCAGTTAGTGATACTGAAATCAATTTGAGTGTTATAAGTGGCGTCAAATTATACTAACAACTTAATGGTCAATTAATATGTTTAGATTTATTTTAAAATTTATTATTAATATCAAGTTACTATATTGCAAATTCTGGTATATATGTGTATGTATCTATAGAGATTTTTTATTATTTATGTTTTACAAAAAAAAGAAAATTAATATTTTTCGTCTTTGAGAAAAAATAAATTATTAAACGTATAAAAGGTTTTTCCTTATATATTTGAAGGGTTTGAAATGTGATAATACATAGTTCTTGTAATACAATTCATGGAGAGCTGCATACCTGAGAACTCCTAGTTTTTATTTACATCGAATAGAAGGACATCTGCAAGACGTCGGAAAGGTTTTCCTGAGGCGCAGGTTGGGGAGTCCGGATTCCTTTTGAGACTGGCCCATGTCAAAGTAAGTTTAACATTTGCCAATATGGAATGAATAATGATAACTATGATAAGATGAACATATGACATTTTACCTGTGAACGTCAATATTATCTTTGATATTTAAGTGTTGCGTTAACTTGGAGAAAAATTATTCATAAAGCACTAGCCGACTGTATTTGCATGATAGCAAGATAAAGTAAGTAAATAATTCTTTCCAATGTATGTCATACGAAATAAGCAATTTTGACACAATCAGAACCGACTACTGAGGTGATTTTTATGCACTACCGAGCTTATAACCGTGGTATTTGTATTGGTATAAATATTGTATAAACTTATTTCGGCTATCTCATATTTAGCCTGGCGCCCAAAGTTAATTTGTACTTCATAACATTTGAAAACACTTATTAAGTTTTATGTTATTTTTTTTTAAAAAATTGTTTAAACCAACATAATTGATAATTTAATTTATTCATTTAAACTCAGTCACTATCAGTCATCTCAATATATATATCCTATGCAATTATAAGCTCTAAAACTTTTTGTTTGTGATCATGTAAGTGCATGTTTTCTGTGAATATGATAAACAAAACTTATATACGATATTTTCTGAATAAACCTGGCACCAGCCTTAAGAACAACATATCAATATTTGTGTTTCGCTTTAGAACACATACAGTGCTTCCCAAAAGTAACGGATAAATTCTATAAAATCGTTGAGAAAAATATTTCATAAAAATGCTCGGACACGTCGATTTTTATTTTTAAATTGTCATTTAGAGATGTAATTTTCAACCTCCCACCCCTCAACCCCTAAGCCCTAGCAACACCAACTTTAAAATTTCAAATAGCAAAGTACCCCTTACGATACCTCATCTGATAGCTTTCTTTATGCTGAATACAACAAAAAAAAGTTTTTCAAAATTGGTTGATAAATAACGGCGATATTTAACAAAATGTATTCAATTGAAAGTGCCAATATTCGAGCAGGCGTTGATACGGTTTTAGCACTGTGTTGTAAAAACAATTGAAGTTTATGTTCTCAGTACGTCCTGTACACATCGCGACGGGTTTTGAATAATCAAGAAAAAAAAATTAAAAAAAAAAAATTTTTTTCCTTATAAAAAAAAATTTTTTTTTCGTCCAAACTTAAAAATACTACATAAACGCATTAAAACGTACTGAAAACGATAAATTTCAATTGTTTTTATCACTCATTGCTACAACCGTATCAACGCCTGCTCGAATAATGGCACTTTCATTTGAATACATTTTCGTAAATATCCCCGTTGTTTATCAACCGATTTTGAAAAGCTTTTATTTTGTTGTATTCAGCATAAAGAAAGCTATCAGATGAGGTATCAGAAGGGGTATTTTGCTATTTGAAATTTTAAAGTTGGAGTTGCTAGGGCTTAGGGGCTGAGGGGTGGGGGGTTGAAAATTACATCTTTAAATGACAATTTAAAAATAAAAATCGACGTGTCCGAGTATTTTTATGAAATATTTTTCTTAACGATTTTATAGAATTTATCCGTTACTTTTGGGAAGCACTGTATAATTTAAGCGAAAAACTGCAAGCTTTATAGGGGAAAATGCTTATAACGTAAGGTTGTAGCTTCAAAGCTATTAATATTCCAAGCTTCTGAATTTGGATTTTTACATAAATCTGTACTATACGACTTATCCATAAATTTCGCTGCACTCGGTAATATGTAGGTTCAATCGTTACTTGACCTGATATATCAAGAGATCCAGCGGGCTGTGGAATGAAAAGTCACGTCTTTTCTAGACTAAAGGAATGATCACAACAAATGTTGAAAATGTCTGCCTTCTTCCTCCAAACATTTCTGAACTCGTCTTCTCATACCTTCAAAAACATTTCGTAATAATCGAGGTGAGTTGTTAATTTCTTGACAGTTTTCTTCAATTTTAAGTTTCAGTTCGTTTAAATCATTAACTGGAGTTTTAAAAATGGTGATTTTCGAATAGGGCCATAGAAAAAAGTCCAAAACAGTAATATCACAAAAGCGAGGGGGCCAGGGTGTTGCAGTATTCCTACTAATGATTCGGTCATCAAAATATTCGTTTAAAAAATTAATTGTATCTGCAGTTGCATGAGCTGTTGCGCCATCCTGTTGCAGAAAACCATCCCGTAGCTTATCATCGTGAAGTTCATTTAAGAAAGGTTGCAATAATTCGTTCCTGTACCTTGCTGCAGTTAGCGTGCCTTCGAAAAATATTGGCCCAACTAACCTACGACGACTCATTCCAACCCAGACTCCTATTTTCTGTAGATGAAGGGGAGCTTTAATTGTAACGTGTGGATTCTCGCTACACCAAATCCGCATATTCTGTGAATTAACATACCCATTAAGGCAAAACCAGGCTTCGTAGGTAAAAAAAGGTTAAATTTAGCTGCTCATCCTTGAGATTATGCAAAAACCAACGACAAAGTTGAACTCTTTTTGGATAATCCCGTTCTAAAAGCTCCCGAACGGAAATAAATCGGTACGGATGCAGATGCAAAGCTTGTCTCAATATTCTGTGACATGTACCGTAACTTAAATCATCAACTTGCTGGCATAAATGTCTAATTGGTGTTTTTGGAGCCTCGTCAATTCGTTGTCTTACAGTTTCAATTAAAGCAGGTTCTTTGGCCTACCAGAGTCTTCTTTCCTTCCGACACTTCCAATTCTTGAAAATTC
This sequence comes from Limonius californicus, assembly GCA_014611495.1. NCBI lineage: Eukaryota > Metazoa > Arthropoda > Insecta > Coleoptera > Elateridae > Limonius > Limonius californicus. Next base: position 4,231 of record JABXWE010004531.1, on the reverse strand, counting down.
TTGACTAAATTCTTAACCAAAGCATAAAATTTTCGGTATGTAATAACTTCATTGGGATACCTCTCTCGGAATTCCACAAAACAAGGAGGAATCAAATAGGTCCATTCTCCGTCAAGTTGAAAGCCGTTCCGTATGTAAGATTCAATAATGAATGCTCTTTAAAATGTATTAAAAATCATTTTAACAATCTGTCAGATTCGTATAAAAAAAAAGATAACTAATTTATCTGACATCATAAACATTCCTTTAGTCTAGTAAAGACGTGACTTTTCATTCCACAGCTTGCTGGGGATCAGCTTTTTTTTGGGTCTCTTGATAGAACGGTCCATACGTCCCATGGTAAAAACCCCCAAACTACACCTGTCAAATGCCGTTGTTTTGCAATTTGGAATAATTAAATAAGCTATAAGATAAGTTACAAGGACATTCTATGCATTTGACTATGTAATCAGCAAAATAAATTTAAAATGTTGCGAAACTACGCAAAAGTTAATATTTTAGTATGCACGGTTAATCACCCTTTATTAATTAATTTATCTTGTAATAGATATCTAGGCTACACGCATTACAGATGTCTGTATTCCATAGGTATCTTGTTGGCTTATATGGAGATTACCAGTTACTTGTTCGATGACTGCCATTTCAGCTTCTGTAGTTGTACAATGTTGTTGCCTCATCTTTTGCTTGGAAAGCTGTCCATATTGCCGCAAATCTTTTTCCAAACGCCTAAAGACATTATGTGGTGGAAGGGGTCTATGTGGGTATCTGTGTGCATACCTCCGCACCGTTAAGTTTGTCGCCCCTCTGCATTTTCCCAAAATCAACATCATATCCGCTTTTTCGCCATTAGAATACATTGAAACTAATCGTTATTACCGCATGAATCTATACAAATCAACAACTTTGTACAGAAGTTTGTTACGTTTGGCAAAACAGCAGTTGACTGTCCAAAGGACTTAATGTAAAAGAGTATTTTTCATAGCTATATAATAATAATAAGTCAAATCAATGATATCTAATCGCCTAATCTTTAGGTCACATCGTTTCTTTTTTCGTCCGTATAATCTCTCAGAATTGAAGATGACGGCTTAGCGGTGAAATGCACATTTGCATTTTTTTGATCGTTTTTATGAGAATTAAAGGGTCTCATCTCATTTTTAATAATAACTGATCATACTTATTTGTGTTATGATATAATATAAGGACTTATCCCAAATTACATATACCGTGTGCTGACTTTGAATACGCTCCATAGGCAAAATGGGTTTGTGGAATTCTTCACTTTCCTGCTTCCCAAGTGGAAAAACGCTTCGAAAACCATGTGTAGGCAGACTGAACGTTAATTTTTCAGAGATTACAACAATTTTTATCTCTATAATAACAAATTAATTAATAAATTTGAAAAACTTTATACATGTGGTGCAGTAATACCACCAAATCCGATGCGCGATTGTCGGCAGCTTGGCGTAGTGGGAAAGGATTAGTCTTGTAATGCGATCTTCGAGAGTTCGAATTCTCCATTCTGCTTCCTTTTTTTGAATTAATTTGTTTTACAAAAATTGTGTTATTTCCGTAAATCCAATTGTGTTATTTTCTCTAAATCGACGGAGACCAGTTCGCTCCCGCGTCTACCTGTCCCTTTCTAATGATCGCCCAATTCGCTCCCAAGAAAAATCAGAAGTGTTCACGATATCTCCTTGTTTACAAAGTTTCGTTAATTTTGAAAAGCATGGTAGCATCAGTTTCACCCCAACTTTAAAAGTGCAACTTGTGTTATAATAATGGCTTCGGTAGAATTAATTAAAAGTGAAAAAGGAAGAGATCTGATTGTAGTTTAGGTCGCCTTCAATTCCGCACCATGGAGAAGCATTGTAGACGCACTGAAAGATAAAAAGATATCTGCTTATCTAATTCGAATAATCTAAAGCTACCTAGGAAACAGACACGTAGAAATCGAAGAAGGCACATGCATTAAAATGACGGCTGGAGTGCCCCAAGGATCAGTTCTAGAGCCAACCCTCTTGAACGCAATGTACAATGACGTACTGAGTTTAGATATGCCGGAAGGCGTACAACGTATTGCATATGCAGACGACCTTGCCATTGTCATAACCACAAAGAAAGAAGAGGAGTTACAACTAAAGACAAATGAAGCTATCAGAAAAATAAATATATGGATGGAAGACAAACAAATGAAGCTAGTACCAGAGAAGACGGAAGCGATGACACTTGTAGGTCGAAAAAGATGCGGAAAAATAAAAATAAAATCAACGAAACGGAAATCGAAACGCAAGAGAAGTTAAAATACCTGGGAATAATAATGGACAAACGAAGAAACTTTGGACAACATATAGCGTCCACATGCGAAAAAGCCAGCAAAACAATAACGGCCCTAAACAAAATAATGCTCCGGGTCGGAGGAGCACGAGAGGGAAAGGAAAGGATCATAGGCGCGGTGGCGGAATCGATAATATTATACGCGGATCCAGTCTGGCATAAAGCTGTGGAAAAACAAAGACATAGAGCAAAAATAGACAGAATCCAAGGAAGGATAGTACCTAGAATTATAGCGGCGTATAACACGGTATCTCTAGAAGGCGCCCAGATGTTATCCAAGATGATACCAATAGACTTGCAAGTACAAGAACGCCCAAAACTAGCAAAACTAAACAGCCAGGACAAAAAAACAGAACAGCAAGAAACGATCAACACCTGGCAAGCGAGATGAGAACAGGACGGAAAGGGCAAATGGACCAGACGGCTCATACAAAACGTAGAACCCTGGATATCAAGAAAACACGGACAGATGAATTTCCACCTAACACAAGCCATGACGAACTGCGGATGTTTCCAAAAATACAAACAAGAATTGGTAAAACAGATGACGATACCTGCATATTCTCCAATACACAACCGGACGACGCAGAACACACCCTCATCGCATGCCGACGATGGGACCGGGAAAGACACCAATGCGAAACAGGACTGGGAAGATTGACCATTGATGGAATGGTACCACAAATGTTGGAAAACGCGGACAAATGGAATACCGTCGAAAAAATGATTAATAAAATCTTGGCAGAGAAAGAAGCAGAAGAAAGACGCAGAGAACGAATGTAGACAGCCACCCAAATGAAGAAATGCTACTGTGGTCCCGTTTGGAAAGGTGAGGAACGAGGAGGGATTTTAGTGGGTAGGTCCTCTCTAGATGAGGGGGAATCCCACACACCTCCGCAGAGGGCGGGACGCTTATGAAGGTTTCCCCTCCTCAATATAAAAAAAGGTTAGGTTAGGTTAGGTTAAGTTAGGTTAGGTTAGGTTAGGTTAGGTTAAAATAACGAGATAGTTTGAATTTTTGCATGTTTTTAATTAATAATTATAAAATTGTTTTGTTTTTATTAATAAATACTTATTTGCATCCCACTTTAGTTGTTTTTATTTTAATGTCCATCTTGAATTTTGCTTTATGTCCGGCCGAGATTAGGTAGGGGATTAGGCCGAGTTCGCTCCCGGGAGCGGATTGGACTATGACCTTTTCCTCAACTACCTACAACAGGTAGGCCAGGGAGCGAACTGCATCCTGCCCCTCTAAATACGCACCATACAAAAATACATGCATTTTTTGGTTTCATAAGGAACTAAATGATAAAACAATATTATTTAATTGTTAAATTTACCATTACGCATTCAATAATAATAATTAAATCGTATAAAGCTAATTCTTAACGCAAACAAAAATTTAAATTAAATCAAATGTTCCAATGAATTACCATCTACATTCAAAGAGTAACTCAAACGACTGTAAAATTACCTCCACACTTGAGCAAGCATTTTTTGTTTAATGTATCTACTGTAGCGTTACGGACTCTTGTGTTGTGCTTTTCTTTTATTTGTCGTGATTCGTCGTGATCGTATTAGGTTCGGATCTAGAGTAGTTGAGCTAAATACGGAAATAAAACACCAGGGAGGTTTAATACATTTATTATCTTCAATATTTAACTGCAGACAGTGCAATTTAACTACCTCCGGCATTCACCTGTTCAGGCTAGGAAACTGCAGGAAACCTTAGCCGAGGTAGTGCGACGTGATCTCAAGTACATCGATTTCCTTAGGAAATTTAAACTATTTGCCCAGTAAAATACTAAAGATGCTGTTATCGGTCGGTTCGCAGGGTGGGTTTTTTTGTCTGAAGGTGAAAGGTGAATTATTAAGGAACTGGAATACAAAGCGC
>JABXWE010004530.1:0-35129 GCA_014611495.1 Limonius californicus | reverse complement strand
GTTGGGCTGTTACAATTTTGTTATTTTTTCTGGAGTCAAATGGTTTAGTTGGTGGTGGGAACTAATCTGTTATAGTTTTTTTATGGGGTAACATGTTTTAGTTGGTGGTGGACACTAATCTGTTAACGCATTATATATAGGTGAAGATCATTCTGACTTGAATAAAGAAGATTTTGCAGTGGGCTTTATGAACAACGTCATGGAGAAGAAATTAAGGGATCATAAACGACTAATTTGCATCGACGGAACTCACGGGACAAATCAAAGGAATTGGGACTTGACAACAGTATTAATTAAGGATGATCAAAATATGGGATTCCCTGTTGCTTTTTTGCTTTCCAATAGATTAGACCAAGTAATTCAAGAAGTTTTTTTTAGGGCATTAAGAGAAAAAATGGGAGAATACATTGAAGTGGGATTTATAATGACTGACGATGACCCTAAATATTATAATGCGTGGACTAAGGTGATGCAAACTGAGAGAAAACCTAGACATCTACTGTGTAGCTGGCATGTTGTAAAGAACTGGAATATCCAAGGAAGATCAAAGCTAAAGAAGAAAGAAAATAAATTAAAAATGAAGATGGACCTGAGAAAAATTTTGAAGGAGACAAATGTCGAAAATTTTACGGCTTTAGTGGAAAGATGTTTTAAGTATTTGGAAGAAGAAGAAGAATTTGATTTTTTAAATTACCTGAAACAGTATGATTATTATGTTAAATTTTTAATTAGTAAAATTATTAGTTAAAAATATTAGTTAAATAGTAAATTATTTGGGTTTTCAGATATTATTTTAAGAGTGATAGTCGAATTATGATGTGGGCTCATTGTCATAGGATTAATGCTGGAATTAATACCAACATGGCGATTGAGAGTTTGCATAAACTATTGAAGCATAATAAAATGAATGGCAATCGAAATATCAGGTGAAACATAATTTAATTTCTGAAATTAAATAATTTTTTTATAAAATTTTTAGAGTTGAAAAATTGTTAGATTTGTTAGAAGAACTTGTTGATGATAAGATGTGGAAAAGGATTTTGAACAGCGAGAGGCCCAATGCTAATAATTATCAGCACAAAACCACAGCTAAGGCGCACAAGAAGGCGGAGGAAATGATAAATTTGGTACAGATAGTGGAGTTGGGTAAGTTTCAAGTGAAAACGACATCAGGTGGGAAATTTTATATTGTTTCTTTTAATGAATTGTGTGATGAGGATTGCAGAAGTGTGAATTGTAATGAATGTAAAGTATGTATACATCGATATGCTTGTGAATGTCCAGAGTATGCCGTGAAAACTGCCTTGTGTAAACATATTCATGCAGTAGCTTTGTATGAAAGGGGGAGTGAGAAGAATGTTTCAGGGAGGAGTGAGTCTGTTTCAGGTCTTCTAGATAGAGAAAATGCAAATGAAGCTTTACATGTTGAAGAACCCACAACCAGTAAAATTCATTATCAGGATGAATTATATCAATACTTAAATGAGAAGACTAAAAATAATGAAGCAATTGAATGTATAAATTTTGATAGAAGTCGAGAGGTATATTTTAAAAAAATATTATAACTAGACGCAAAGGTAAAATATATTTACAGATTGCATGTGAGGAAATTTTTAATTATACAAGGAACCTAGACGAGGAATCATTTCAGGAATATATGGGCATGTTTAGAACTTTCAAGAATAATTTAGAGCGAAAGAAAAACAATGATATTAGCAAGAAACGAAAAATCGAGTTACAGACATACTATCCCAATAAAAAATTAAAATGAATCGGTAAGTGTTCTTTAAAAAGACTGCATAATCATGTGTTTAATATTCAGAATTTTAGTTAAGTACAGAGTTGGTTGATGGAAGGTTGGTCCGTTGGGGTTGGTGGAGGGAGGACAGTTTAATTGTTTAAAGTTTTATATTTATATTTGTAGTTTGTTTTTATTATGTTTTATTTTTATTAAATATTTATGCTATGTACTGTACAATTATGCAATATTAAATATATACATTCATATAAATGTTATATATTGTAAAACTAGAAAAATAAAGCAAAACTTAAGAAGTGTCTATTATCCGTCTATTTCAGATATTCGTCACCCATTAAGTTATAAAATTGGCGGGATCTTTACGAGACCGACAACAAGAAACTAGGAGCAATCAAGAACATGCACTAGTGTACATTTTCAAATTTGGCGCCAATCCTGAACTCCACCTCCTCTTCGTGATTGGTCCGGTCCGCTAGTGCGCATATACGTCACTCGCATGACAGAAATGTGGAAGGGGATTCACTCCCATACAATTCGTGCCCGTGTTAGGTATTGTGTGAGTTCAATTATTAATTGAATTTATCATAAAATTACAATAATAACATTAATAACCACTGCAACAACAGTTTATCGTAACATTGCATAATAATGTCGAACTGTGCAGTTGCTAGTTGCGGAAATTATTACAGAAAAACCAAAGGCAGCAATATCCGGTATTTTAGGTTCCCTAAAAATGAAGATATGAGTAAACAATGGCTTGTAGCTTGTAAACGAGAAGACGTGGTAAATGTAAAAAATGGTAAGTGTATAGTACCTAATTACATAACTCATATTAAAAAAAATAAGTGGTCTTTTAAAATGATTAATACAATAATGTTGTATAAGTTTAAAAGTAGGGGCATATTTTTATTTTCTAGCGTACATTTGTTCCGTTCATTTTGAAGCCAGTTGTTTTGAACTGCCACTACGACAACGACTTCTCAATTATACAACAAGAAGTACCAGAGTTTTAAAACCAGATGCCGTACCTACCCTTAATAATCCTGGAAAACATGCACCCAAAAACAGCGATGCTAGTAGGTCACATAGATTGTCGAAGAGACAACGGCATCGTGAAGTTAATGAGATTTTAATGAATACAAACACTTACGATAATATTGGTTCAGAAAATAACACAGCTGCGTTATCGCCAGTGTCACCAAATAATACGAATGTTGACAGTCAATGGCCAAGCTAATTTTTTGATAGATTAATAATTGAAGAACGTATTTTAACAATGTAAACTTCATTTTAGTACTAGTCAAGATGTTATAGTGAACCTTAAGGATAGAATATCAGAACTGGAAAGGCAGAATACTGAACTGAAACGGCAATTAAAGGAGGCAGAGAAAGTCACTGCCAAAAAGTACGAAAATCTTTTGGCTAAGGTTTTCACACCAGGTCAGATAAGAAAATTAGTACATTCTAAACAAGAAGGTCAAATTCGCTGGACTCCAGAAGACATCGCCTCCGCGGTGTCATTGAGAAGCGTGAGCCCCAAAGCGTACCGATACTTGCGAGCTCGTAACTATCCTTTACCGGCATTATCTACATTGAGAAATTGGGTAACTAATTTTGATGTAAGTCGAGGTTTACTGAAGGGCGTTTTTAACTTGATGAGAAAAAAATCCCACGATTTAAAGGAAATGGAACGAATCTGCATTTTATCTTTTGACGAAATTCATATTTCCAATAATGTAGAAATTGATAGGAAGAAAGAACAAAAAGTAGGCTCTCACAAGACTTGCCAGACTGTCATGGTGAGAGGTCTAGTGTCAAATTGGAAGCAACCTGTGTATTACCAGTTTGATCAGCCTATGACAAAACCAATTTTGGAAACAATTATTGCGGAACTTTATAACTCTAGATTTGTAGTTGTCGGAATGGTTAGTGATATGGGCACTACTAATTGAACAATTTAAACAAAATTGTGGACCGATTTAAATGTTGGTCACAATAAAAATTGCTTTTTCAATCATCCTATCAACAGTGAATTGAAGATTTTTGTTTATGCTGATGTGCCACATCTCCTGAAGCTCAGTAGAAATCACTTGATAGACCATGGTTTTAACATAGAAGGTCATATTATTAATGTTGATTATTTTCAAAGCCTCTTACATATATCCACGTCTGAGTTAACATTGATTTCCAAATTAACTCAAAGTCACCTTGAAGTAAAAGGAGCAATGCGTCAACGTGTCCGTCCTGCTGCACAATTATTGTCCAATTCTGTAGCAAAGGCTTTGCATTATTGTGGTGAAAGGGGTCTTATGCCGAAAAACTCTTCTTGGCAGCAGGCTGGTGAAACTGTGCAACTTTTTAATGACAGGTTTGATTTAATGAATTCAAATTCAAAAATTTTTGGAAACTGTCCGTCAAGAAATGCGTTTGGAACTGACATTGAATATCAAACAAATTTATTGCAAAGGATGAGTGCTCTTATTAATAAAATGAGAGTGGGTAACCACAAGAACCTTATTCCATTTCAAAAAGGAATATTACTGTCGAACAGGTCTTTGATAGAGATGCATGATTATCTAAAAACTGCATATAAAGTCGAATACATCCTAACAGCTAGGGTAAACCAAGACGTCTTGGAAAATTTTTTTTCTTATATACAGGGCATGGGTGCTACCAATGATCATCCTTCTCCACTCGACTTCCAGCACAGACTGAAGTGGTACATAATGGGAAAACATTCAGAAGCAATTTTTACTGACAACCGAAACACTAGAGAGAGCAATGAAAGTTGCTTACTCAGTATACTAGAAGATAAATGTAACAGTATTCCAACAGGCAACACGGTTTCCAATGATATATGCATAACTCATAAAATGCTTTCAAACTTAACAAATAATGTTGAAGCTACAGATGTACCGTGCGACGAGGAAACACTTACGTGCAGTTCATTTGTACAACCAGAATATTTATCTGCAGACATGTCAGGCGATGAAACAATGCAAATAATGGAATCTTTTGAAATAAAAGAGAGTATAAATCGGGAGGCACTGCGATATATTGCTGGATATGTGGCTTTTAAATTTAAATCTAAATATACTTTAGGAATTCCGTCTTCTCAATCTCAACTAAACACAAAACATATACCGGACTGGATTGATTTTATCTCCAGAGGATCATTGTTACAACCCTGTGATGAATTATTCAATGCAGCTTTAGTTCTGGACTCCGAATTTTTTGCGATGTATGGGAAATCTTTATCACATGAAACAAACATTTTCCAAACTCTTGCAGAAAGAACGGCGTCCAAAATAGGAACGTCCAAGGTACCATTTGAAGTACTTTTGTTACTGAACAGAACTCGCACCTACATCCGGCTGCGAGATATTAACCGGCAGATAAGTTTTAAAAACTGCCAGAGAAAATTAGAGAAAAAGATTTCAAAATTTACTAACATAAAAAAATGATACTGTATTTTCAGTTATATTTAATTTTCTTCGAGTTGTCATCAATTTTTCAATTAATAATCTCCTATTTTAACGAAAGCAGTTTGTAGTCCTTTCATTTACATGCATGTGTGCTTCTTAAGTTTTACTTTTCTCATACGCAATGTTATTTGTCTAAATAAAAAAAATCACAGTTTACCAACATTACACGATTATACAGTACTTAATCTCTTGTTTTACTGTAAGATGTTTGTACATGTGTACTTGTTACGGTTTCCTTTTCGCATTAGCAATGCCAATTTATGATAACTGGTAGTATATTATGTACATAGATTATTTCCAATAAAGTATACTTCTTTATGGTCAAACTACGGCATATGCATACTTGTGTGTAGGTACCGTGGTTAAACTATTTTTTATACTCTGATAGTTTTATAGCAGCAGAATAAAATACAGAATACCTGGTGTATCAGTGAATTTTTTAAAATGCTTTGTTTACGCATGTATTTCAATGGATTTTCGCGCCGTTGTCATGCGAGTGACGTCACTTACTGACCTAGCATGCGCGCTGGCATACCGTCTTGTGTATGCCGTGGCTAAGACACATTCAACGTATGAACATAAGAGGCATGAACAAAAGGCAGAAGACCGAGTGGAAGGCCAAAGAAAATCTGGGACGACAACTTAACCGAGATAGTGTCAAAACGTAGGAAAATTTTTAACCAAAGTTTAACAAATACATATATGATAGATGTTGAAAACAAAATGTAATGTGAAGTTATTCGACTCCCGTCTTACCACTGTGAGTTAAATCCCACTGGAATGGTGTGGAGCCAAATAAAGAGATACGTTGCTTCATACAACACCACCTTCAAAGACGAGGATTTGCGAAAATTAATTCAGCAGAGATATCGCAACTAACTCCAGAACTGGACTAATTATGTACGTACGCTACGTAGAAAGAGGAATAATTCTATATGTAAAATAGGCTAAAGTTGAAGGACGATATTGAACCTATTATTGTTAATGTGAATGAGGACAGCGATAGTGACTTTGATTGCAGTGGGCCAGATGGATGAGTTATATAATTGCGCACATTTTGTTAATTAGGTATATAAATATAATATTTGTGATCAATATAATAATATAAGGATAGTAATTGTAAAATTTGTACAAATACAAGAAATCACCGTTTAAATTCTTGTTATTATAAACACGTAAATGTGTAAGTACCCCAGCAAAAAAAAGTAAAGAGCTTTCTTGACTAAGCCGTTTAAGACCCTTTTTTTTTCTTACTCATTCATACTACCGTTCCCCCCCTGGAACCGCTTTCGCATTACTTCAGGGGGGTGCGGGCGCCCCTTACATACTAACCATTCATGCAACATGCACCCTAAACTTAACTAAGCAAATGCGGTCGCCCCAGTTGGGATTCGATCGCCCCAACGGAGCGCCTGCATTTACTGTGACCTCCAGTGTTCAATGCGTTCTCGCACTAGACCACCGCGCTCCCAAGCTGTTTAAGACCCAGGCAATGGCGATTACTGGTTGTTCGATACATCCTAAATATTGCTATCTGTTATAAATATCCTAGTATATTTCACAACACTGTATCTAATTTAAACCATCCCAGTATATTTCACAACACTGTATCTAACTTAAACCTACAGGGCATTTAAAGTACGAAACGATTAATAGGAACACCCTTTGACCGGTGTCCGCAAAGCTCCGATATGTGATATGATGTATGATATATGACAACACGAAAGTCAAAAATGTTATGATAAATTACAAACGCTCTTGGCAGAATTGTTGGTAAACAACAAAGGCCTCAATTGTAGGATTCAGCGATTCACTGAAGTATTTCTCCAAAATTTGAAATTTTATCTTCGAAACGAAACCTTATTTTAATGAAATTTTGTATGTCCGCTTTTTAATAAGCATTATCTATCACAGGTATCAAAGGTCTTTATTATAACACAACGCACTTTTAAACTAAAACACATATGCAAACGTATATAAATCATATCCCTAGTAATAACAAATAACAATACCGACCCCTAAATTTCTTTGGCTACCTTTGAAAAGGTCGAGACCACAGAATACACTAGAATTCTAGATTATTCGAATATACTGGGGTTACCACTGGAATCTGACAAGTCAACTGGTTGAACAGCTGGAAAGATGGGAATTTTAATGTTAATCCATATCCAGAAAAGGTTTGTCAACTTAGTGTTTGAACTATAGTAAAAAACTAGAAGTGTCAATTATATTAGCTACACCTACTATTTAAACGATTGATTGTATATACTGAAAACTTCCTTAAAGCAACGTTTTAGTTAAAATATTATAACAGTATCGAGTGTTTTGCTCAATGTGTCAATTTTCATAATAGTTAATTTTTATTAAGGAGAACATGTTAGATATTTTACGTATGTTACAGGTTTCAACAGTGTATATGTTATACAAACTGCCACTATTAATTGCAACGCAAGATATTTCGAATTAATTAATAAGAAAAATTGTCTTGATTGTGTTATTCCTCAATGCGTTAGTTAAAGTAGATGGGAAATACTCTTCATCTTATGTAAAATGCGTTTGGGTACAACAGTATCCTAGATATAGTGAGCGTTTACGATATTAATGATCCCACTAGCATTATTTACTCTTACAGCGATCGCTAGCTCCGGAGTACGAGCAAAAATTAAAATATTTTCAGCTTTTCTTCTACAGTAATTCATATAAAGGTTTTTTTGATTCGATATGTCAAAATACGGCAATATTATGTAATTCGTACTGTGCCACTGTACTATAGATAATTATTAAACTTATAACAATTATCTGTACTGACGCTGTTCAGAAATCGATTTTTTTATATCAAAATATGGGATATGAGAAATATTATTAAACATAATATTAGTGATTTAAAATTTGAAGCGTCACAGCAATTAACCACAGGCGATTTATTAAAAAAAAAGTACCTAACAGCCGTTGTACATCAATCTGTATAGGGTTGGGAAATAAAAATTATCTCTAATATTTGGCAATATATGGTGGATACGATGAAGGTATTGGCGATTTAAAAGAATACTTCCAATTTTACCGGACTGATACCAACTTTTTTATTTTATATAGATACCTAGCCTGTATATTTTTTGACGGATTGATAGAACTGTATATCTAAACCTTCGCGTAGAAAATTTTGTCAAAATCACGGTTGCCGTAGTAGAGATATTTGCATTGTTCGGTACTTTTGCTCAACCCTGTATATTTACTTTTTTATAATAGTTCATAGTTATATTAAGAGTGTGAATATTTTTTAAGTGTTTAAAAAAAAGTATTCTAAACTCGCGATTTGTGGAAATTGAAAAGCGAGAAACAGCGAAAGTTATAGAAACCTTGCATGTGCATATAAAACTCTAGGTTAAGTATGCTATTTTAAGTAGCTATACCGTAGTAATCATTGTAAGCTTCGCGAATATTACATTTAAGGGATATAACCAACAACTATTCAAAGGTCTCATTATAACCAAATTAGTCTGTAATAAAAAAAAATAAATTTACTCACTAATATAATAAATCCACAACGATGGCCATTGAAACGTGTTAATTATAATAATTGATATGTTTTTTAATTAATATGGAAAATACTAACGCCTATACACATTAAGGTTCGATTTATTTATTTCTTCAAATACATTAATTATTATAATAACTATTGATATGAGGAACGAGTAAAACAGTAGTTGTCACATTTAGGAATCCATTTATCAATTTCTGTCATCACCAGAATTCCTCTGGGGTAAATAGTAGTTATATGTTAAGACATATACATATACACATATAAATTAGCAGTTATTGGGTAAAATTCGATAAACATTTAATAGAAATAATCAACGTAAATAAGTATATCAACGGCATGCGAACGAATGATGTATATTCAGTATAAACAACCCCTTTTAGCTTTTTTTAAATTAATCAAATACTCAATTAAACGTAACTTCTTAAATGCAGCAACAAACTATTACATTTTCTACTGCCAAAATAGTTGTATTCTCAATACATACAAATTTAATACTAGTATTCAAGTCCAAATAAATATAGCTAATTCCGTTTGTTGGACAGTTCACAAATGGTCTATAATGCAACTATAGATTGCATCAACAAATAATGGTTAATTGCCACTTATCACGTCATTTTCACTGAACTAAAACCGCAGCCCTGTAAAAAATGGTAATAATCATGACTGAAACGCCTTGGAAAGAAAAATTGAAGATATTGCAATCTCAATTTTGGCGTCATATCTACCACACAGTGGAAATTAACAATGCGGTCATACACGCCATACATGCATGGAATTTGACCTAAATTGTTATTGGTTTAAATTTTTATAAGCACTAAATATTTTTCATTGTCATAAACATGGCTAATAAATCGAGGAATTTGGTAATTTATAAAAAAAAGCGCATATGCACTGCCCATGCGCTATAAAAGCCATATCTACAAAGTTAAAGTAATTGTTGGTGGACAGCAAAATAATAAGTTAATCAAAGAAGATTCCATAGCGGCTACGTAAAGTTTCATACTTCTGTGACCTTGGTTTGCCGTTTCTCTTGTGGTGATTTATTAGCACGCATGAGAGAGAGTAACATGAAAGGTCAAATTCTGTAGGTTACTACTACGGAAATTTCTATGCCAACATTATGATAGGCGCCCGCTTGCGCTGAATATGTAATTAGTGGTGTTTACCTTTGTATTAATGAGTTGGTTGGTATGGTTTCGTACTTATACAAAAATCACAAAACTACTTGCAGCGTTCATTATTACGGTGTTCTGGAAAATTACAAGCACAATCCGGCCAGAGGTTAATTTTCAGGTAGTAAGGACCGGCTGTCTGGGGACGGGATACTAACTAAGCAAGGGCTGGCCAGGTGCAGCACCCAAACTAGAATTTAGTTCTGTACAAAACAGGAATTGACGGCAGTTTGGGGGATGCTTAATGTGGGGTTACAGGGTGATTCCTCCAAAATCCTTAAGAATGAACTAATTGCGCGAATTGCATGTTCACGATCAAGACATAGTGTGATTGAAAGTCATCTATATGATGGCCCATGTTATACTATTTTTTATGTAGCTGCCAAGGTAAGGGATCAGTGGCAGGTACCTACATGACAACTTACTTTGATATAAGACAGCAGTCTCAAACAATTTTATTATTATTTATGCAGGGACAAAATTTGTCAAAAATAAAAGCTAGTGGCATGACCTGTTGAGAACTGTTGTGTATGTAATTTGTTTATACCAGACGATACTTCACAGACTGAGCTAAAAGGCATCTCTTTCTAACACCAGGTTATAAGCCAAACGGCAGTGAGCACATGTCGCTTCTAATATAAACGTAAATCTTTATTTCATATTTCTTTGAGAGACGTACGACCGTATACCTGCTTAAAACCTTTCACGTTCCTAAGAAAGAGATGCAAATGTTGAGACTATTCCGTAGGCGAAATCAGTGAGACTAGCGGGACGGTTACATTTATTTATGTATAAAAACGGAAAAATCTATGTATTATAATTTTAGATGGTAACGGCAAATGGGTGGATATGTATATTATAAAAACCATACCATCGACAAATTGCGGGTAACTTCTAAAAGTGCAGACATGCCGGAATTATTAGTACTGGACAACGAAATACACTTAGCGTGGTGTTAACTCAGTTGGCAGAGCGCTCGCTTTCTGGGCAAAACATTGATTAGGAGTCAGGTTCGATTCCCCGGCATTATCACGAAGCGTGTAGAAATTTTGTGCTGCAACCAATCATACACAGTTCCCCAACTCACTTGGCAGAGCGCTTACTTTCTGGGATAAACGTTGATTATGAGTCGGGTTTAATTCTCCGGTATTGCCACGAAGACATCTTGTGCTGCAACCCACCATACACAATTCTCCAACTAAGTTGGCAGAGTGCCCGCTTTCTGGGCAAAACGTTAATTATGAGTCTGGTTTGATTCCCCGGTATTGACACGAAGCGTGTAGAAATCTTGTGCTGCAACCCACCATACACAATTCCCAACTCAGTTGGCAACCGTGGGGTCTTAATTCTAAAAACCTTCTCTGAAATTGCTATCGTTCGGATGCCACGTTAAACTGTATCGTATTAGCTATCTTAGGAAGAGGCACGTGGCAGAGAAGAGTGCCTGTGCCCAGCAATGCGACAAAGAGGCTGTTTACGATACAGTTAGTTAGCAGATGTATTAGAACAGTTTTAGAAAAAAAGAATGCAATTAAACACATTTTCCAAACATTATTTTGAAAACGTTGAAGTAAAGTCGGATTAAAAATTAAGTTAGGAAAATGGGAATTTTTAAAACAAAAATTAGTTATCTCGGACAAGTCATCAGAAAGAAGGGATTAAGATATCTCAGGACAAAGTACCAGCAACATATAAAGCGCCAAGACTGGGACGTGACCCAGCTAAGAGTATTAGCGAGGATGGTCAATTATTAGACACGTTCTGTGCCAAAATTGCCGCATTTTATAAAGCCGTTGTACAACTTGTTAAAGAAAGACCTGAGGTTAGACAGCGTTCTGAACAATTACAAAAATAACTAAAACCCTAGTTTATTTTAATCGGAATTTATCAATAATAGTAACAAGTGACGCATGGCAGTATTGGATATCCGGGCAGTACGGAACACCCAAGTAGCTTATATATCGCGAACATACACACTGGTCGAAATAAATACTAAGTTATCGATAAAGAGGCTTTAGGGCAGTTCCAGAATTTCAATACTATTTTCTAAGCCAAAGGATTGCATTGCGAACAAGCACCGCCCCATGTTGACGTTATTCTGTAAAAGTAAGGGAATTTCTCAGACGACAGCGAACAAACTGACTGACAGACAGAAGAGCAATTTATTTGGTAAAATTTAATTATAAAATCAAGTACATCTACGCTAGTAAAAAAGAGATATATATAATGTGGAAAATTACCACGCCCTTGTGGCAATCCAGCCAGGTTTTGCAGGTAATGACAACGTACTCGTGCTCGGCTAGCCGCCATTTTGAAATATTTTTTTAAATGGCAATGAGTGTCGAGTGACACCTCATTTGAAAGGTCTCTTTGAGTAGAGTAGTAGAGCATAATTCTAAACTTTGGGAAAACTTTATATATTCAAAAACAAATGACAGACTTCCAAATTATCTAAGAATACTTGGCGACCATATCGTAGGTCCCTTATTTATCGACGGAAACCTTACTGAGGAATTGTTCCTGAAGATGCTAGAAAACCTCATCCATGCGTTAATAGTTGAGATTGATGAAAATAATCCAAACGAATTTGATGTGGATATCATATTCCAGCAAGATGGCGCTCCTCCGCATTTTAGCAGACACGTTCGCAATTATCTCGATGCAACGTATCCTCGACGATGGATTGGTCGTAGTGGTACACCAGAATGGCCTCCGCGATCCCCTGACTTGACCCGTTTGGACTTTTTTTGTGGGGGTATCTTAAATCGAAAATTTTTCAAACAGAACCCGATTCCCTTTTGAATTTACGACGTAAAATAACAGAGGCTTGTGCAAATATCGGAGTTGAAACTTTCCAGAAAGTACGGGAAGAGATATTAAATAGGGTTTTCTATTGCCAAGAAGTTCAAGGAGCACACTTTGAACATTTATTAAAATAGTATTACTATTCAGTTTTTGTTGTATAAAATAAGTTTTGTTGTGCTTTCGCATCTTCCTTTTCTTCTTCATTCTTCAATGGTGAACATTTCGAAAGCATACCTTTTTTGCTTTAATTCTTAGTTTTTTCCATAAACTTGATATTTTCCATCATCTGTCATTTTTTTCTGGATGAATATTTTTTGAATGAAATTCATGGATCAGCCGCAGAATTGAAATACTTTTCAAATGAGATGTCACTCGACCACCATTGCTATTTAAAAAAATAGTTCAAGATGGCGCCTAGCCGCCATTTTGAAAGTTATAAAACTTAGATCTGAGGTAAAAAGTAGTATTTAGCCTCCCATTAAAGCACACAAAATTTTGTGAAAAAATTCAAGTCCTTCAAAAGTTAGTAGGGTTAGTTAAGGTTAGTAGTAGTTGTATATTATTTACATAGCGTAGAAGGAAGAACTACTGTTTTGACTAGAATTTAACATCTACGTGCCGTATCTCAACACTGAACAATTAACAACAAGCCAGGCGATTAAATTACATACAGGAAATTACTACGTTCAGTCGGTTATTTTCTCGTATCTGGTATGATAAAGTTCAGAAGTAATATTTGCAATATATTCGTTAGTGATAAAATGCCGAGAAACTAATTAATTTAGGACTGCAATGAAATCGTGAATTCAAAACGGAAGTGGTTATCAGTTTATGCAAAAGCTAATCAATTGAACACGCTGCGCAAGTTAGCAGGCAAGCACATAAATTATACGTAATGACACCATAACTTACTGAAGGCAGAATGGATAATTATATATAGTACTAGAAATCCATTAGTGTCAAATGTTAGTGAGAAATGTATGCAACCAAATTTATTTACGAGGTGGCATTGAAAATTTAATTACATATTTTAATATCTCAAGTCTGCAGCGTAGTCGCTAGCAAAATCATTATTACTGAAGAAACTAGCATATCCATTGGCATCAAAAGAAATCGCAGTAAAAGAAAACTTGGATGTAAAGATCTACCACAGGAAATAGTTGCTTACTGTTACAGTATTAAAATAAAAAAGAACTAAGTTATTTAAACGTAGACAAGTGGAGTGGTAACACCTAGTAAGAATAATTTAGTCCATTAAAGGTGCTACCAAAAGCAGCTATGTATGATTATGCAATGGCCCACTAACTATCTTTTTAAATGGTGCGAAGGCCGAAAGATAGCGAATGCACTTCCAGGACGAAAGATGATTTTCAGTTTGATTTTAGAGAATTCGGGAAATATTTTACATGAATTCAATTAGGGCTTTTCTGTTTTACCACACAATTTTGGGTAATTTGTTCTTATTGTATGGTAACAATAGATAATAGATACTTATATAAATAAAACTATAAAACTATAAGATATAACTGGCACTACTAATACATTAACGATCTATAAAACGGCAATAGACAACACCAACACATTTGCTAATTTATCTACATCACTAAATCATAAATTATCAACATCTGCGATTCTGCCTGTGTAACTTCAATAATTAACTATGAAATAAACCAATTTTATCTGCCACCGCTGATAACTTGCGTAAAATGAATAGTCACAGGTAGAATAGAATCAATAGTTAACACTTACAAACACATATACGCGGCTTATTTGAAAATTAAGGACCGTTTAAATATTCCCGTCGAATGAGAGGCATAAAGTGCTTTGGTGGTTGGTGAGCTAGCCACACGTCACTTATCCGTGGTTCTGTCAGCGCATTCAGTTTTATAATGAGATTTGGTATCACTATGCAAAAAATTTACCGTCCAAAACACGAGGTTTATGATTCAGGCATCATGATTGAAGGAAAGGTCGTACACTGTTGTAGAAATTTCAGAGATAGCTGAACAAACGTGCACGATGAAGAACGAAGTGAGAGGGAGACCTTCTCTTGCAAACGACGATCTTGTGGAAAAAGTGAACAAGAATATTCGTCAACATCGGCGCTTCACGATTACGGAAATTGCAGCAACTTTTCCTCAAATTTCGCATACGGCACTGTATGAAATTGTCATGAACAGGCTACAGTACCATAAACCTTGTGCGAAGTGGGTGCAGGAGCGAAGCATAATAATGCACAGCAAACGTGTGCTAGAGGTTAGACAGTCACAGCCCTCAGGGTAGCCTAACCAACGTATCACAATTGCGTATTATGCACCTCCGGTTCTACATAAGCTCACAGTCGATACGAAGGCTGAAATGCAAGAGCCTACGACACAGTTCCCGTCCAGTCTTTAAACTTAAGGGTAAAGTAGAAATTGGAGTGGTACCTAAGGGACAGCTCGTTTATTATATAATTTTTTTTCTATACATTCACAACTCATATATAAAAAAATTATGCTCATAAAATTTAGAGCCTTGCAGCCTTAATAAATGCTTCCTCACTGGATGGGTGCCAAAGATGTTGACAGATATTCACAAAAACCAGAAAATGGCCTCTGAACTGACCTTCCTGCATCTACACGAAACCGAAGGCGACGAGTACCTGAATCATATTGAGTGGCGACGAGACTTGTATTCCGCACACAAATACTAAAAGCAAGCAACAAGCAATGCTGTGGCGGCATGCGAAAGGCTAGAGAAAAAAGGATAACAACATATCTAACTGTGCAACCTAAAAACATCGGGCGTTCTAAGGCGCGAAATATCCTATAACAAATAACCTACATAAAAATCAATTTTTTTATATAATTCCAGTGGTACACAGTGGTCCTGAAGACTATTTTTTTTAATTTTTAAAGAAAAGGCAGGTAAAAACGAAGGAACTACAAAACACCGATTAACCACAAACGGATTTAGTAAAGAAAGAAGATGGTCTTTAGCCAAGCCAACCGAAATTTTGCTACTACGCAACAGTCTATGAGATAGTAAGCGAACTCTATGACAATTAATGAAGACGTGTGTAGGAATAATATTTTTTGGACACATTCTTTTGCATGTATTTTGTGCTCATATTACCAATAAAGCTGTTTTCTAAATATTTTGGTTACTAGCCCCCTTGTGTAATAAATTATGTTTATGGCTACGTCTTTCTAAGAACCGAGATTCGTCACAGAGAAGTGTTTTTAGGCAAGATTTAGGAAAATTAGGGCAGTGGGCGAGGGACCGCGGAAGTCATCGCTCATATACGAGGTTCAGAGTTCGCGTGTGCAGTATAAGTGAATTAACAGTATATGTGTGTTGCTTAGTTGATAAATGCACTGAAGTGATATTTACCTATGTATTGGCTACCTATAAGGTGGTGGAGACTACCTGTAAGGTAGTGGGATTGAGCGAGATGAGTAGTTGTTGATTGAAGCTATAGAATAGACAATGCTTTTGCTTATGTAGTATTTTGAAGGCAGTACTGGTAGTAATTGTAATTACCGTGTTCTTATGAATTGAGGTCTGTGGTACCAATGCTTGGCGAGCGGACGGGCTTTCCAAGGTTCCTGGGGGTTATGAACCCGCGCAGGATGTCCGTGTTAAGCTGCTTAATTGCTTGGCGAGCCGTGATTAGGCTTGATCACGGTTTGACCTCGACCTGGTTGACCAGCCAGTGATCTCTGCATTGCACTTCGCAGAGTGGCCCGTGGGGAGCCTGTCTCACACACTTTTCCTTGTGGTGCACGTCGGCGGCTGGCGGAGGCCATTTGGTGATCACAATGACATGGGTGCGCCCATTGACCGGTGGTAACATTCGGTTACCCGGAACCCGTTTCAGATTAGGTACATCAGTCAAGAACATCTCACCCTGAACGAGAACTACTAGAGACGGTCCTGCCACGGCGCCAAAGGCGAGCTACTAGATGCTACGCGGGATCCTACGGGGGGACACCCGACCCCCTGTAAGTAGAAATGTAGGAGTTGCAATGCTAATGTAATAATGTATTATTGCTTGTGTGTTCCATGCTTTGCTGGTGTGTACTGAAATGGGGTTGACTGTTTGTGTGTTTACTTTATGAGTGCACCCCGTATATGTCTGAAGCTGCCAAAACCCGAGTTCCCGTTAATTCGGTCTTGATGAATATACAGAACCGAATTCGAGACCCTATCGGTGAGTGTTTAGTTATTTATTATATTCGTTTTGTAAAAATTCCCACCGCCCGTCATGGTCTGAAAGAGATCATCCTACACGTGAATGTTGAGACGTTAACGAAGTTGAGAAGGGCGATTCAAAATAAAAGGTGAGGATTGCTGACTTCTGGAGTAGTTCTTTTGGCGATCAGCACTTAATTTCCGAATAAGCCTCGTATAAGGAAGATCTATGTGCAATGTATTAAAAAAAAAACAAGAATAATAAATCCAAATACTAAATACATGCAGTGATACGACCTCGATAATGATTATGACAACAACCAAGTTTGAGAAAAAAATCCATGTAAAATAGTGCCGACCTTACGAATTAAAAAATATAGTAGGTATTATTATACTATTTACATCAGAAAAGTAGATCAACTTATATCACCATTCACTCCTTCAAAGGATTATAATTATCCATTCATTATTTATTTTTACTGCCTTCCAATAACAATCGAATAAAATTGTAAGAGCTATTAAATTATCTTTAATGCAATTTCCTATGAATAAGCTATGCTGATAACAACTTTCCGTTACATGTGTATGCATAAATGAATGAATGAAAAACGCATCTTACTAATCGTATTACAATTTCACAAGTCACTTTCTGATATTATTTGACGAATTCTTTAGAAACTGGCAACTTTCTTGGAAACTTTATGTTTACTCTAGCCTGATATACGTATAAGGAAACCTAACATATGCTAAAAAACGTATCACAGAGCTACTACAAATTATACATATAGTTGAAATTAATTCTTTCACGCTAAATAATGCAGCTACTAATTTCGCATGCATTAATTCTACATTCAGTCGACACATAATTATTGTAATTTATTCACATCAGTATTGTAATTGTCATAAAAACTAACAGCACTATCATAGATCCCTCCAACACACATGCAACGGTCATAAATATAGCTACTAATGATTTACCGAACAAGTTGTTTTAACAAGTGATTTGCATTTAACAACATGCATTACCTGCTATTAGAAACAAATAATTTTGATTTCGTTCTCTTCTGTGCATAATTATGATAAATTTAAGTGCATTTCAATTCAACATTTTATTATATTCTCTAACTTCTAGCTCCGTCCTCCTCAGCAACTGAAACATTCCAAATTTTATTGATGGTTGTGATGAACTCCAGCAAACAGTTTACAGTTTGTTTAACAATCCCCGTCCGGGTCAAACCCCATAAGACGAATAAGGGTTGGTAAATCTTTCAAAACATATTAGTGACTGGATGTTTTTACCAAAACCTAGAACTGCAGACTCTTCTACCTGGTGCCGAAAATTACCTCGGAAGAATCACCATATCATTAGTTGCCGTTCAGTAAACCGAAGCCTGTATTACAAAGACCACTCCTTAAGTTTATAAAAAAAAGTATGTATGTATATCAACAGTATATCACCAATGCACTATAAAATCGTATCAACAAAATTATTGCACTGGTTCAATAATTCAATTTAAAAGGACTACTCATCCTCGCGATCCTTACTTGTCGCCTATTTCGTGTTATTTTACTATTGCCCACAAGGCAGAGTAAAATGGGAGGACATACTTTGTGGGAAATTATTAGGGAAATTGTATTGGCAATAATAAAGCCGGTGGTCACTTGCAGTGACCACGTAATTAGTAGTATCCTTTTCTTCGACCCTTCTCTGTACACTTCTTAACATAGGTCTCCCCTAGTATTTTCCACACATTACGCCCTTTACGGATTTGTGCGGTTTGCATCAAGTTTTTTGAAGCGATTTCTTCTCTGTTATTTAACTATTGGTTTTATGGGCTGCCCATGCCTCCAATTTGTAGTGGTTTCTAAACAGGGTTTAATTGATTGCCTACCTACGTTTTCCACCCAATTTACCGATTTATAATAAAGGAGCGTTTGGCAGTAAAGTTTGGCGCTGTGTATGCAAATTTTATGATAGAATCTTCTGGCCATAAAATAGGAACAAATACAATATCAGTAATCCCAGAAAACACACTATAAACCACAGGGGCGCCATACGGTTACAAATTATAATTGATATCTAGAGATCTATTATAAAGATTGCCCTAAAAAGGTGACTATGAGGCATCCAAATGAAATTGCATAGTTTAATTTTTTTAGATTGAAATGGCAATTACAAAATTGAAAATAGGGAGGTTATATATTTTTTCAAGAATATAACTTTATATATATAAAAAATGGTCAACGATCACGTTGTTTCATGAGCTATCAGCAGATTATTTTAATAGTACAATAGAATTTTCGCATACAATGATTTCCAAAAGATGATAATTTCAGACTGTGATGGAAATTTACAATAATAATCTTTCTATGTGTTTTCTGATAAACTTACTTTTTGATTAAATGGAATAATCAATTGTCACGACTATCGATACTAGCGATTTAAAACACTTAAGAATGAGCATTGACTAATTACAACTGGTTTCAGCAGGACGGAGCACCTCCTCAGTTTCACTACATTATCAGCTCCTTAGTTTAGCTTATTATAATTTTCTTCCGTATGCAGAATGCCTTACTCATTAATATTCTGCTAAGAACTACCGAACTACCGGTAGTTTTGGAATTCTACTTCGCTTCTTATTATCGTAGTTACTGTTATGAAATGTTTTGCTGTCACGTATCGTAGGAAACTAAAGGAGCAAAAACGAGAAAAATTCATAAGCTACAACCATAACCGACAACACATTTCCTACGCGTTTGTTTCCTGAAAGGTAACCGTACTAACGAACTCCAACATATTTTTTTACAATTAAACATAAGCCGATTAACAACCGAAACGGAATACAGTCGAACTCCCATAAAATGACCACCCATTTAGTGATTTTTTTCTATATAATGATATTCTTGCGAGCATCTTGACCTTCAGACTCAATTGCATGTAAAAATACCTCTATATTATGATGTAAAGCCTCCATATTGTGATGTTTTTCTTTCAAACTTTTACGTTATTACTCAAGTATACAGGGGTAAAATTTTGAGCGGATTATGATATACTATCTCTTATTTATGATTTTCCAAAAATCTTTTATATTTCAGTTAAGCATAAATTTATGTTTGTAAACACACTATAAAATGTTCACAAATTTCATAGAAGTTGTATCTTTGTATAGGTAATGCACAAGATTTTTATGATGCAATGGGATAATCTTTGATTTCGCGTCTCTTAATGTGCAGTTCATCGACCATTGTACATGCATTATTCGTTGTTGTCTTGATGTTGAACTAAGCAATTCTTTAAAAATTAAAAACGAAAATATTTGAGTAACTATTGAAGACAAATTAGTGGTATTGGAAGATGTCGGCCCAAAAGTAGGTATTGCTGCCAACAATATGTCGCTAATCGTTAAAAACAGCAAAAAGGTATTAAACATCACGAGGAACCAACCTGATTCGGGCTAAAAACAAATTAGGTTATAATCGAAATATCGCCGACTATCAAATTCATGAATTCTATATAGCGAAGTTCCTATATAGTGTTTTTTGTGGGTACTTTCCAACATCACTATATGGGAATTCGACTGTATATGGATTATATATTACAACTAACTCGGTGTAAAAAAGACGTAAGTAATGAATGGGATGAAACCCACACGCTCGTTTCCATTTCAAATGGAAGAAAATCCATACAGAGAAAGAAACGACAAAGAGAACTTCAAATTTGGGGAACAAGAATGTAGTAAGAAAGACCTTCCTATACAAATGGCGAAGCAATGCCGGAAGCAAATGCAAGGAAACATGATTCAGCACCCATAAAAATTATATAAATGTAAAACCAAGAATTAAAAATCTCTCTACTACCTTTTCTCCGCATTTACCTCCTATGAATGTTGAAGATACCAAGATAAGTAAAACTTTTAAAAAAAATGTTATATTTTCTATCTAATAAACTTAAAGTAAGAAACTAGTACAAATCATAAAACTGTAACCGAAACCAACCAGATTTGTTACAACTAGGTACGTTATTTTCAAGTGAAATGTGACACAATGGTTAATTCAGATCCAAACGCTAAAGTGGACAGAAAAACAGAAAACTACATAAGATTTATATTGGATAATCATGAATGTTTTTCTTCCGATTGCAAAAATGTATGCATGCATTGCTGTTTGAACACCAAATAAGTCATTCTCGAATTACTTTCTGCACCCATTAAGATGCCCTTGGAAAGAAACCCAAAAAACAGGCAACTGTCCATGATTACTTATTTTAGTAAACTACCCAGTAAAACTAACTTGTTGCCATTTACTGCCGCCTATAAATTAGTTTCCTTGAGTAACACAGTGTTATGGTACCAATTTTAAATGAAATGTTAATTTGTTTTTAATGTTCTGCAATTAGATTTTACGCTAAAAATAACATTTTGATTGTCGTTTAATTAATTAGTTCTAAACAAAAACGTTATCAGCTTCCTTGGTCAAATTTAAAAATTTTAAATAATCTTATAACAATACTAACAAAGAAGTAACATTTTAAAAATACGTACTTTCGGTTCGGTTTTTAGTTTTTTTGGAGGTGGCGGGGAAGTGCTTCGGTCTTCGGGAACATTAATTTGTGGTAGAACTGATGCAATCGATTTAGTCGATTCAAGTTTGATAGCGGAACCTGAAACGGCTACAGCAGCTGGACTGGACGGTGGCCCTGAAGGTGGTCCTGATGGTGGCGGTGCTGTAGGTGGTCCAGGACCCGTGCTAGAAGGAAACAATGGTCTTTGCGGTCCAGGTTGCGAGGCACTCACTCTCACTACACCATTCACTTCAGATACTGTCACTGAGGTGGTTGCCGCTACCACCTTAGGAGTTGGTTTATCCGATGCATGTTTGTCGCGAGTTTTATCCCGACGGTGGCCACTAGATCCCCGTTTACTACTGCTGCTGCTGCTACTGCTACCACAACTACTCCCACCACCACTGCTACTGCTGCTGCTACTACTGCTGCTGCTGCTACTGCTGCTGCTGCTGTTAAGGCCAGGCGTCGGTGTGCTCGGCGCCACAGAATGCTTGTTGCTTCCTTTTAATTCAGAACCTTCAGCGTTTCCGTTCTGTTCATTAGATTTGACGATTTCGTGTTTCGCCTCGGACGTCTTAGTGCCCGGCTTTGTACGCTTAATTTTCATTTTAAGGCCTTTGTCTACGGTTGCCGAGTGTTCTATGGCCATCTTTGTAGCGGTTTTTCCTGAATTTGCTGGACTCGCGTTTGTCGCCATGGCACTTCCCGCCCCCACACCCTCGTTCGTTTTTTCTATATCTGCATCTAAATCTATTATTAGATTTCCAATTCCTATGTCCCACTCGTTGTCATCGTATTCGAAATTGGAGGCCTGGGTATCTGCCTTCGCCGTCGTCCTGGGGTCCGCCACCCTTGGTCGGTGGCTCGCGTCTTGCGAATTGGATCTCATTGGGGTCGCCATCCGCTATGCCGGGTCCTGCCGCAGAGTCGCTGCCCCGCGGCACCCGCCAGCACCCAACACTGCATCTTACCACTGCAACAAAAGACAACTACAATTAATCTAAACATACTTTACGAAAATAGGTAGAAATTGTATAATTAGTTCAGTAAAATTCCAATTGAACACAACTAATGTAGAAAGAATTGCAAGCGTTCACGATAAAGCAATTATAAAGGAAGATTTTAAGACAGATATTTCGAACTAGGAAAGTATCTACTCTACAAATTAACTCTATTTTCCTTTTAATATCCAATGTTGATTATAAATTGTTTACAACCTTTACATTCTATTGCTGGAGACCAACAGTATTCCCTACCACGTGCTTCTTCTCAGAGATAAAAGCAGCAGAAATTTATCACCCAATCCAAACAACAGAAATTCGAGAGAAGGATCAGGGATTAAGAGCACATGGTAGCCAAGACCAGATTGGAGAAAGTATGTGTTGGCTTGCAACATAAGATACGTGCGTTGGTGATGTAGGGAGATCAAACCCTAGCCATATTCGACTACTTTACTATAGCAAGCGCTCTGCCAACTGATCTACCACCGTATGGTTTTTGATACAACGGATATTTTTCTGTCGACTCCGTTTCGTAAAACACTAATTTTAGGTGATATACGGATTATCCCAAGTAGGTTATAATATTAATGGAACAACAATTTGCCCCTTAAATAAAAATTCACCTTGCTCAGAAATACTAGTCAAGTAAACTAATTCAGACATACTAAATGGTAAAGTTATACTATTTCCTACAAATTAGACTTTATTTCAAAACACTAACGGCAAACTGACAATAATAAAAGTCTACTATGATACGACAGGACAGT
The DNA here is from genome assembly GCA_014611495.1 of Limonius californicus. Classification (NCBI taxonomy): domain Eukaryota; kingdom Metazoa; phylum Arthropoda; class Insecta; order Coleoptera; family Elateridae; genus Limonius; species Limonius californicus. Next base: position 11,859 of record JABXWE010004530.1, on the reverse strand, counting down.
CACTGTTAATCGACTCTACACCTCCCCGCAGGCTTCTCAGTGCTAAAATAAGTACACACAGAGGACCTACCCTCTAAAGTTGGATCGATCAATACATACCAGAAAAGATTTAAGACACCCCTAAATATTATGGTGCTACATTTACTTCAATATACGTTTCAGATCAATTAACATTTTAAGTCCCATGAATTTACATTGTTTAATCACTGTTTTAGATCGTTCAATAGAAAAAGACAGATCAAACGCTGACTAAAAGAACAGGCAAATATCTATACCATTATATATAATCAGTTACAAGCTGCCCATCTATTTTTTCTATGTGATATGCTTGTCTCAAGATATTTTTGATCTCACCTGTAATTGCTTGATATCTATACCCTAGAAGCGGTTAAAAATAAAGAAAATATCAAATTTCTAAATTTGGTGAAGTTTATACGTTATTTATAACCAAAGGAGATATTGACGTAACCCTTCAACTTATTACAATAGTTTTTAACTAAACTGTGATGAAAAACCTTTAAAAACTATTCAAATAACAGAATACAGTATAGTGTTCAATGAGCAAAACAACCATATAGCGCTACAGTATAATTGTTTATTGCAGTATTATCTACTGAAAAAGGCAAGCTTCCTAATGCACATTGTTGTATATTTACTGTTAGTTTTACATTTTCCAGCAATATTTTAGGGACTTACGTTTACAAAGCAACATGGTAATATGGCGGCAGTTTGACTTCCATTACTATTAATACTATAAATTAGATTACATTGTTATGCGAATATTTAGTGGATAGGAGAAGATTTTGAAAACTATTATTGTTTTGATTTCTGAAATATTTTAGATTTTCACTTACGAGAGTATCTGCTAAACTACGGTGAATAGGTTCTGCAGAATTCTCGCCGCAAGAAAGACGATTTCAGTGGGATGTTTTGTTTATTTGCATTTCCTTCACACTTCTACAATGCAGAAAAGAACAAATCACATGCAAATACGTCTCCTAATGCTTATGCAAATAATTTTTTTACGGTCCTGCAACTCGCTGTTGCTTCACAACTGAGCTGATTCCGTAACCGTATCGATCAGAAAATTATACCGGCGCAATTAATAACCATTTTAATGTAAGGCATGACAGCCAATTTGTTTGCGCTGTACAGCTGTAACATTTAACCTTTTTTATCTACTTGTTACTACAGAATTTGCCGAAACACGCTTCACAAACGTGTTCAATCTATGTGATAGTATGAACGAACGAGCGCTTACCACAAAGTTGCTAAAATCAATTTTGATTCAAGAGCTTTCGAAAACTACCAACTATCACCGAGTGTAGCTATTATTCCTACATGATCTTGTTATCAACACCAACTTGAAAGTTACGGAATTGTGTAATATTTTTCCGCTTCTGACGCACGTGACCATAGACGTCTTTCACGCGTTAAATGCGCAAACATATTCTTTACAAAACTAAAAATGCTAACCCTTAACACCTCTAATAGACAGTTTAGCAAAGAAATTACCGGAAGAACAATATGTGGTTAATGCGGTAATTAAATGTACATGTTTGTGGCTAAAATGGCTGATGTTACAGCAATATAAACGATTTAAAGCGTAGTTTACCATTTAACGTATTAACTGACCGTATAGAATACACACGAGGTTTGTTTAAAAAGATCCGGAAATTGACGAATTTTGCGGGCTATATAAATATATCCAATTGAACCCGATGTTAGTACACATTCGCTTGGCGAGTTGGAAAATGAAGGTTACAGAATTTGCTGAAAAAATGTATGTTAAAAATAAAATAAAGGGCAGTAACATGATGAAAATGTTGGAGGAAGCTTATGGCGGGTCTGCTATGACAAAAACAAGTGTTTATGGGAGGTATAAACTTTTCGAATGAGGGCTTGAATACGACTACCGATGAACACATAGAAAAAATTAAGAAAATTGTTCTTAATAATCGCTGTACAAATCAAAAATTGTCTTAGGTATGGTACTCGAGTGCCACCGCACGTTGGAGCTAGCATCTAGCAACAATGTCTTACAACTCACCTGGGTAAAATGACATGCAGGAATATATGGCAATGAGCAAGCTGATACCCTGGCGAGACATGGCAGATATCGCAACAACTTTTTTGAGTTTCCGAATCCGCAGATGAGCCCTCGCCCACCCTGCATACCATAACTAATCAAGAAACTCAAAGGCGCCACTGTAACAGATGGGTCGAAACAGAAAAATGCCCCCAAGCAAGGGTGGCCATCACAGCTCCCTCATTAAGAATTGCAAGATTTTGCGCACGTCTGCCACTGAGAAACCTACGACTTATCGTAGGAATACTCACCGGGCATTGCCAACTAAATAAGCGCATGTACAGGATGGGGCTAATTGATGACCCAACCTGTCGAAGGTGCCACCTAGAGGACGAGACGGCCGAACATCGACTGCCCTGCACTCACATAAATCAAAGGACCTATGTTGGGGGAATTCTGGCCAGACATGGCTGGAATTCGCAACACACCTCTGGCAAGTATCCTCAAGTTTATCGAAAGGGTAGGTGGGCTTGAATGAGTCGACCAGAGTGATGTTTGCTATGGAGGTAGCACAATAGGCCCGCATTCTTGAGGCCTAAGTGCACGTAAACTTGTACACCATCCCGTGCTAATCCACAATCACTGAATCACTATTAGGGACGTTGCTGAAGATGGTATATCATACGGCTCAAGCGAAACAATTTTACTGACGTAAGCATAGCCAAATTTGTTCCGAAATTGTTGAATTTTCAACAAAAACAGCGTCTTAAAAAATTGTTAAGCAATTGAATGAAGTCGTTGACCAAGAATTGCTCCAAACTGTCACATCAGGTGACGAAACATGGTGTACGGTTATGACATTGTAAAAAAGGCCCAATCTTCTCAATGAAAGCGTCCTGAAGAAACAAGACCAAAAAACCACGTCAAGTTTGATCGAATGTCAAAGTTCTCCTTACGGTTTGCTTCAATTCTAATGGTATAATATAGTCCACTACGAATTCTTACCACCAGGTCGTACAATTAATAAAGAATGTTACCTGGAATTTTAACGCCGCAATTTGCGTGTGGCAAACCTAAAAGAAAGCCAGGATTGTAGAAAAAAAGAATTCGTTTCACGTTTCACTATTTGTTCGTGATTTTGTGTAAAAAAACACCACTATAGTGCTGCCTCAGGTACCGTATTCGGCAGACATCAGTCCATGCCACTGTTTCCTGTTCCCCAAGATGAAAAGAACCATAAAAGAACAACGGTTTGCGACCATAGAGATGATAAAAGACACACTCGCTAAACGAGCTGAAGTTACATGAAACGGTCTTCTTCTGACCCTTCTGCCCCTAATAAGCGTCGGCGGGATAAATAATGTATATAAAACATTTAAATTTGCAAAATAAACAATGTGTCGATTACATACACAACTGTTATTTTACGAACACCTTCCGCTTTTAGTTTTTTATTAATTCACATTATCAATCGCCTACTGTGATACTATTATTTGTATTTTAATTCACGTTAGGCTGCTTTTAATGGAAATTATAAATGGCCATTATGTATGTTTAAATTAGTGTGTGCCACTTCAACAGATAAGTAATATTTGCATTTGTTACCACACAAAAAGGCTATTTGATTTAATTGATACTATCATACAAGGTTTTCGTAATTGCAAACAGAAATCTTTGTAAAACCTTGCCACAACCAAAACAAGGTAAATAACTGAACATGGAAAATTAAAGGTTTTGTGTTTAAATGGGTTCAATGAACTACAGAAATACGGTTTTTATATATCTTAGAATTGTTTGCACGAGTTTTAACTTGATACTAAGTAAATACCTTGTGTTCACAGCTTCTAAGGTTACTAGTTTTAATGGCCTGTAGGATGATAACAACAACAATGGCTTTTAGCAGTTAATATAAAACAAAAAACACTATTCGAAGTTTTGGAGGGATAATATCAAAAAATTGCAAAATTCATGGTAAATCTTTTAAATTTAAATTGCCCTTCTAGATAATAAATATAAACCTAGCATGATTTCATGTATTAATAAGTAAACAATACTATTTGTACAAACCACAAAAAAATGATCTAGTTTTAGAATTATAAAGAGTATACTAATTGCGTGACGAAAAGGCTCTCGGTTGTGTTCTTTTGGTTATAACGCACGTGATTATATTTACGATTATAGCATAACCATAGTGTCCGCGAACTGCTCACACGTAGATCGATAAAACAATCAATCTAAAACAAAATTTATTTTCGAATCAATTTCTTCAGTTTTTATATGTTTCTACAAGTGATATTTTACAACTATGATCTATCAAATCAGATCTGAAATAAAACAAATAAGATTTTTTAATTGATTTGTTTGAATTTTAATTTCCTGATGTCACGAACAGGTCAGAAATTAGAATGTCTGCCAAATGTGCAATAATGTTGAAAACCACTAATATATCCCCTAAAAGTTGATTGTGTATGTTTTCTAGTTATTATTCCTAGTTATGACGTTTGCATGGCTAGCAATTAACTGTTGTCTATAAGAAACAATTACATCCACCTTGTCAGTTCAAGCACATACCAACTTAAAACGATATTACCACAAAATTTTCCGATTACCTACAAAATTTAACCTTATACTTTACTCTTTATAAGTCACAAATTCACGTCGGAAAATTTAAAATAGAAGTATTTCCAATTCATAGTTTAGCGAACATGACGATATTATCTTAGTTCACCCGTTTTTTAACGTATAAGCATTATAATCCAATTGTATGTGTTTGTATAAACTATGCGCTGGTGAACGACTATATCAAATATACATTAATTCTAATTAGAATATCCTTTTTCACGTACCCAGGAGACTTTATAAAACTGCCAGCAAGGCTATTCACCACTCAAGTATAAATTTCCTAGATCCCACAAGTATGTGCTGGCGTGTCAAAGAACAGCACACATGAGCGAACGCCTGTGAACAGGGCCATTAGAGAGCTGCAGCTGTAAACTCCAGTTCGCACACAATAAGTAATATATCATCCCCTAATTCAAACTGTCTGTCCCAACTAGGAATGCGAGGGTGCTCTAACATTATGTTGGTAATCGCACATTGGATAGAATTAATAGAGCCGTTCTAATTATGACAGTCGTTGAAATGAACTAACGGGAAAATTACTAGCCGTGCCAAATTTATTTTATTTTTAGCGTTACAGCACAGTCAAAGTCTAAGTAGCGAAAAGTATGATGAAATGCAGTGTTGTTAAACCATTAAATCTTTCTGAACCTGTAATATAATTGTGTGATTCTTTTACTTTTTTAATTGGTTATATCATTGAATAGGCCGAATAAAAAGATGAAAGGATTCACGAAACAGCTCGTCTGCCTTTTCCCATTGTACTTATATTTATAATAGTCTCTGGTATGACTAAAGTACTGTGATGCAAAACAGCTTCATACGATACAATCTGGAAGACATTCCACGGCAATATAAGATATTAATGTCTCTCTATATTTTAAAGATAGTGATATCTTTCCTTTTCTTTTCTTGAATGTATCACCTGGTATATTCAGGGGTGAAAGTAAGCCGGAACTTTCGGGAACATTGTTCCGGTAAAATATTTGTAAGCAAAACTCAAATCCCATTTAAAAACACCAGGCAACAACGACAAATAATATGTTCTTTTTCGTAAACAATCTACAACAAAAGAGAACACGAATACAAAATGATATCTTACTAAACTCTGTGCTCCTTATATATCCGTCTGACGATGGATAGTGGGCGGCTGGAGATAGAAGCACGGTCAAGACTCGCCAGTTGCATACAACACGAACGTGCACATCACAAACTTGTTCTATTCATTTTTTTAAAGCTCTCAACCAATTGCTTTACGGAAAGACATTTTTCTACTTTCGTCCCTCGTTATATTTATTTTAAAAATAAGTTACTACATTTTTTCAAGCCGACTGCTACGTAACTTAATTTTGCTTAGGATTACATACAATCATTGGAGAAAACATTAGGACGAAATAGTTGCTGCTATATAATTAGCAATATAAACCATTAATAATTTGTATTAAATCTTAAGCATATGTCAGTTGTATTATTTAAACATTTAAAATTGTTACCGGTTTAATCGGAAGATGAATAATATTAAACCTTGGCGTTTTATGAATGTATACCAGCTGCTTACAGCAAAATATGGTTTAATATATGTGTGCATGTCTAATATAGGTATAAAAACTTTATAAAATTGGCATGCTTAAAAAATTCAACGGATTAGCGAAATAAGTACATTTTCCTGAAAAATCAAATTGCCACGAAAATTCGAATACTGCGTATTATGTAGGTAGCCGACATTCGAGGCATTAAACTTAAAAAAAATGTCAATGGACATTTCGAAAACACTTACAGAGTTACAGCATTCTTCAAACCATATAACTTCGCAACCAAATGATTTATGATACACATTCGTAAGAACATTTTAGTCATTATGATGAATACTATCCGCCCTTTACTTGTACCAACACCTAGTATTTTCACAATAATAACTTTTGCGTGACAATCGATTAAACCGAACCCGGTTTTCAGATAACACCCCTTGCATATTTTTTGTATTTGTGCGCAGAGTTCTTTTTTAATAACATGATTAAAAAGTTTTCAAATTAAGGAAGGCTATGCAAATTTTTTGCATGTCTGATTACTGAACTGTAAACAACTGTCAAATTAAAATTAATTATTCACCTGTCAAAATCTGTTTCATCTGGGTATAGTAATTTATTTACTTTCTAAAATGTATTTTATTGTAACGAGATACGCTGTGAGGTTAAGATCACGTTGCTTGTGTTTATATTCGAAGAAATAAACATAAGGTACGGCCGTTACATAACATGACAGCTAAATCATGCCTTGTAGCACTCACAGCCAACCCTACTTTGAAAACGTTCTGATCGCTCGTTAGTTTTAGAAAACAGAAAGAAGGAGAGCATTGAAATTTGCATTACGATTGGGCATGACTACAACAAAAAGTTGTATGATACTCAACCAATAGAGCAATCGACTTATACCAAAATTCAAAGGAAATTCTGTGAGTTTGGTCACATTATAAATTTACCTAAAACTTATTATTAGCCGTTACAGGAAATTCTATATCAAAATAATATTTGGTTGGAATATTATCGTTTCTGGTAAGTCTTAATGGGAGAATTAACCTGCAGAACTGTTGCTGTTACGCGACTTAACATCCTAGCGGTATGCAGAAATAGCTCAGAAATATTTGAAAAAAAATAAAATATAATAGGAAAGGAAATTACACTTAATTAGGTATTATGCACCGCTAGCCTTTTTTTTTCTAATTCATTCATACTACCGTTCCCCCCCGGAACCGCTTTCGCTTTACTTCAGGGGGGTGCGGGCGTCCCTTACATACTAACCATTCATACAACATGCACCCTAAACTTAACTAAGCGAAACGCGGTCGCCCCAGTCGGGATTCCAACACCCCAGCCGATCGACCACATTTCGCTGTGACCTCGAGTGGCAACACGTATCCGCACTACTCCACCGAGGCCCCATGCACTGCCACGCTAGGCCACTATCAGAAACGTATAAGTAATTCTTTAAATATTATAATATTCTTTCCGTAATTTTAGCTTGCATTTAGTAAATTTCTTATCCTTGTTCATATTTGTTTAAGTAGAGCACTCTATAAACAAGTTTCAACCTCAAGTGCATGTTTTGTAGAAAAGTATATCAGGGCCAAGTATTTACACTGATGGACAAAATTGGCGCACCACCTACACATTTGTGAATATATAAATTTCTTTATCGTGGAGGCTTATAAATCACACATTTTCTGAAACAATGAAACAGTTTGTACTCTTTTTAGTCATGTCAATGCATGTTAAGACTTGTTTTGCGCTAATCTGCAATATTGCATTGTTATTGTCTGCAAGTGTAACAGCGTTGTGGGTTTGATTTTCCTGTGTTTTCTCAACTTGTGGTCAGATGTTCATTTTGTTCGAATTGTGTACACATTGAAATGCATCCAGTAAGAAATGTAAGCGAGCATAATGCTGTAAAAATTGTCACCTTGATGTAAGAAGAATTTAGCCAACGTGAGGTTGCACGGAAGCTTGCTGTTCATCATACGACTATTGATCGATGTCTTCAGCGGTGTAGGGCAACAGGTTCACATGCTAGGAGACCAGGGCAAGGCCGACCAAGGTCCACAAACCAAATCGAAATCGTTTTATACGCCAACAAGCATAAAAAAATCGGTTCCTCACCGGAAACGAGACAAAAAATCGACTTCAAGATATTAGAAATGTTGCGATTTCTTCCAAAACAGTAAGAAGAAGGCTCCAGGAATCTGGATAGAGTGCAAGACACCCCTCAACAGGCCCTCTCTTAACCATAGCCCACAAGCAAGCTAGCCTTCAGTTTGCTCGGGAACATGTGGATTGGGATTTGGATGACTTGATGAGAGTCTTGTTTACTGATGAAGTCAGAATAGGCTTAAAATCTTCCGATGGATGCACTTTTATCTGGAGAAGATCAGGAGAAAGATACAGCCAAGCATGTATGGTTGCCCAAGTGCCTTTCCGTGGGGGGCCAATAATGTTTTGGGTGGCATTTCTTTCGAGGCTCGTACGGATCTTGTAGTGATCCGAGGAAAAACATTAAACGCTCCGAGGTACATCCAGGAGATTCTGGAAGAACATGTTGCACCTTTTGCACCTTACATACGCGACAGTTGTTTGCTTATGGGCGATAATGCCAGACCGTACCGAAACCAGGTCGTGAACGAATATCTGAACGAGGTTGGCATTCAACGTTTAGAGTGGCCAGCGCGTAGTCCTGACTTGAATGCGCTAGAACGTGTTTAGGATCACCTTAAACGACGCATTCGCCGTCGAAATCCTGCTTCTGAAAACTTGGCTGAGCTGGAAAACGCGGCTCTTGAAGAATGGCATAACATTCCCCAAGCTTTCATAGCAAATCTTTTCCATAGCATCCAAAGACATTCGAGGGAAGTTATTCGAGCTAGAGGCAGCAATACACGATATTGAAACTGAAACTCTTGTTTATTTTCAATTTTTTTAATTCCTAAGTTTTCACTGAATATTTCAATAAATGGATTATTTTTTGGTACTTTGTTTCATAACAAAATTTTTAAGAAATCATTGAAAAATGATTCTTTGTATTCTTATTTCAATAAATTAAATTAATTTTGAAATTCAAATTTTATTAAGTGGTGCGCTAATTTTGTCCATCAGTGTATATTATTATAAAAGACTTCTATTCAAATATAAAAACCTACACAGAATATACTATTTGAAAGAATAAAACTAACCACCGCTTCCGGCTAAACCGGAATTGAATAAAAATCATTACCATTATGAAAAAATGTAATACCGTAATATATCACACGATAGCACAATAGTAATGGGTTTACTTTTTGATTTGCAGTATTATACAGAATTAATTACACACTTTCTCATATTGTATAGCTTGTGACAGTTTATACTCATTACGGCAGTAAACCAAAGTAACATTGTGCTAATATCACAACATCGCATCAACAGATATGTACGTTTTTATAGACAATGTATAATGATAGGATATGTACACGATTATATGCACGACGGTCCGATAATAATTGAATCGTTATTGAATTAATTTACTCGAGAGCAGTAACATATTATTAATGTAAGATTATCCTCCGCATGTGATACATAAAACTCTAAGTAACTATAAGCATCGGGGTCGTAGGAAGTTCATACATATGCCGACATCACCGGAAGAGCCTGCATACCTGCATTCCATACATAAATTCAAGTTCCTTAACGAAGCCTTAATATAAGTGTATCCGTACCCTTCAATTTCAACTTTTGGAAGAATACTCAAAATTGTAGGTATATTATTTTAGATAAATGATCTTTCCTAGTATCTAGATTTTTTGCAAAATATAAAGTTTTAAATTATTATTTTAAAAACAGATAACACAATTCAAGGGCTTGAAGTGTTCCGACAGTTAAACAGCTTTATATTAAAAACAACGTAGTATCAGCGAGTTTTTTATCATCAGGGTTTTCCTGGATCAAAATGTAAGCATTTCCCCCAAAAATACAATTGTATTTACAAATACCTAAACGTGCCTTGAATACGATTCAAAGATTTTAAAATTTGCTTTGTTATAACTGGGGTTTGAGTTTATAAGCATTTGCATGTTTTGTTTACACGTAAATAGATGCACAGTTTGCATTACACTGTCCGTTTACATAGAATTTGAAGATGCAAATGAATTTACAGGGAATGCACATTTATGGATATTCTAAGAAAGTTGCTCCACAAATTATCACAATTTTTATTTAGCAATACTGGAAAACATTCGTTACCGCCTTGTGGAAATGCTAGAAATATAAGCACATTTGATCAAAGCGAAGTGTGAAAATAACGGAAATCATATCGACTAAACCTTCGGCCGGCTCTATGTGCACTCGACGACTGTTATCCTCATCACTTATTTCTTTTGTCAATTGGAATCACAAAAGAATTAGCAAAAATACCAGTCGTCGCGACTTTGAAGGCAAACAATAATCAAAAATATTTGCGGTTTAAAATCAGAAATCGCAGTTAGTTATTTTCAATAATAACGTTACCGTCTTAACATTAACTCAAATTTATTCCCAAATATTTTTATTCTTCCTCCCCCCTGCACAAGGAATTTTGACAAAACTATTCATGTTTAATTTCAACCATGAACTATAAACGCGAATTTAATACATATTTAAGAAATGTTTATAAAGCCATAGAACATACTTCATTGTAAGTAATTAACAGACCATTGGCCTATACAAAGAAGAAGAAGAAGAAGAAGAAGATACAGCCATCAGGATTTCTGCAATTTTTATTCTGATCTGCTTCTTACATTTTTTTGGATTTCACATGCTTTTTCCCATAAAAAGTACTGAAATGTATACAGAATTTTAAATTACGTGCATTTTAAGGACAGATTTTTAGTTTTTTTTTTTATTTATTAATCAAATCAGAATGACTGTTACTCTGAAGTTAAGACTGGTGATGATCAATAAATACGCGCCATGTTACCGACAGCTAGACGACAAATTTAATTAATCTTATACTAAAGTGCAGTTTAATGAGCATGAGAAATGGTCTTGCATGAAAGTAGGTTAAATAAATTCCACTTTACATTAAAGGGAAAGAAAAGATTAAACCGACTTTTTACGACTTGAAATAAAACCATTGCAGTATAGAATACTTATGGAATAATAACATTAGGAACACGGAACACATTTACATTTATGATTTAAAACAGAAAATGTTTTCATCAACTGTCTTTTGTTTCAACACAATGAATCATGTCAAATGCTTTTTGAGAAATTTTAAATTCATTCCAGGTATGAAAAATGTCTTTCATTAAATATCTGGCACATATGGATACTGCTCATGAAATTTTTCACTGCACGTAGTGTTATAAAAACTTTACAAGAAAACTTAAACACGAATCATAATAAAAGCAAACCAACACACTTCTGGCCACCAAGATCTCCAGATTTGGCCTCGTTACACTTATTTTTATGGAGTCACTAGAAATCTGTTGTCTAGAAAATTCGGCCTTAATCCGTTGCAAAACTGCGACAAGGAATAGTTCAGAAGGGCCAAGCTATTCCGCGACAAACGTTCCAAAACGTTCGAAGAGAATTTGAAAGTAGACTTTACTATTGCCTAGACTCTAGAGTCTAGAGCATAATATTCAACCCCCCCCCCCCGTATCCCTACAAACACTTTTTCACTGAACTTTGAACCCCTAAAGTTGTTGA